>UELX01004663.1:0-16741 GCA_900480035.1 Eupelmus urozonus | reverse complement strand
AGTTATTTTTTAATAAACCGAAACAAACCGACCTCAAAATCACGTTAAGTGGCATGTTTGGGCCTTACTTTAATTAATAGTATAGAATAATATTATAATAATATAATAGTAAATTCATTACTCAAAGGTGGGTCATGTTCAACCTGGAGCAAGAAAATCATGACCCATGTTTGACTCATGCCGTCCTGAACGTGTTAATGAAGCATTTTTTAATTAGAGTTATAATTTTATACAAAAAATGAAAAGTCGTGGAGAATTAAATTACCTCGATGCCTTCTCTGTTCATGATTGTGGCATCCATTTTCAAGATGGCAGTTTTGATGGACCTCGGTGGCGGCAGTTTCGTCATGCCGATATTAATGGCGTTTGATCGTTTGTGGTCGAGTACAATAATTTCTTTGTTTTTATTCATTTCTTGTTGCTTCTGCAGGTATCCAGACCGATGGAAAAAAATAAATTTGCATTAAAAAATAATATCCAAAGCGACATATTGAACTTTAAATTCTCATTAAGTAGACTATGTACGTAAAAATAACAAGTACAGTTTGTGTACATTTGTTTAACTTTTGACATACATACAAAAAAACTTGACTGGATGACTTAAATTGTACGGGTAAATGTATATATATTTACAACAACATTTATGAAAGAACAAAGTGATATCACGGAAAACAACGTAAAGGACATGTAAAGCTCGGTCGTTAGTGCACATGTAAAGCACAACGAATATATGAGTCTAGAACATGCACTGGATCTCCAACAGCATGATGTTTATATGTATTATACAATTTTTTAAATAAGCGTGTACATGTTTAATGAAAGCAAGTGATGACGTCAATTCTCTTTTGTAAGGATTTTTATGTAAGCCACGAATTTTACATATAACAACCTCTTATAGCTCTCTTGAAATAACGAAGGTGCAAATGTAGGGTAGAGTTAAAAAAATCATTTTTTTCGATTTATAATTGAAAAATTTTATGAAACGATAAATAATATTTATAATGTATTTATCTATTTATATTCATCTTAATACATTATTTGCAGAAATTTTTTTAATCTAAAGTAATAATGTAGAAATGATATTGTATAAACTTTTTGTTTACAATTTTATTATTTTAATTTTAATTATTAATTATAGGAACGTGTAACAGCATAGTTTATTGAAAGGCTATATTTCAAATGGTAAAAATGATTATTTTAAAACTCGTTAAGCCACCCATTTGCCTCGAAACATAAATCAAGGACATGATTACAAAACAAGTCTTTCACTTTATTTTATTATTTAAGCAATTAAAAACTGTAAATGAAAATGTTTTCAGCCGTCTACATTTTTACTAATTAAAAAAGGCGTAGAAATTCGTTTATTCATTAAAACGTAAATGAACGAATTTGATTTATACTCGTTACAAACGGAACTTAAAAATGTTTTATTAAACATACAAAAAAAAACAAAAAATGATTTACGAAATTCAAAAATTCCATTTTAACAGCATTGTTCTGAAATCAAGCCCTTCCAAAATAAACAACACATCGACAAGACCGAGAGGAACAATCAGAGCTGTAAGCGATTGCAGGTGTAGACAAAACTAGTGTAATAATGTGCGCGCGGTTAAAGTAAATTAGCGGTTAAAGTTAATAGTGAAAAAAGTTAACGTGAACTCACCTCCTGCAACATATTTTATCCGGCATGCCAATTTTTCGTTCGTTCGATAATTGCGTGCGAGCACCAACGAGATATAACAAATTTGCAAAGAATACAAGAAACAGATTAGTCGGTTTTTGCGGTAAACCATCACCACCACCCAACCACCGTCTCTTTCCGCTAAATTATTAATTCGTCCTATAAATTCTGTGCGTGTATATATTCTGTCTGTGCGCCGCGGCTCTCGCATTATGTACAACGTTAATTGTATTAAAGTCAATCAGTGCCAGGATCTGTCCAATATGTCCATCTATATATACTCAATTATTAAGAGCCGAACGATTAATCAGCGTGTCACAGATGGGAAAAAGGGAAGGGGGCAGGAAGGGCCGGAGCTGAAAAATCGCCGGTCATACGATAATTGTCAGTGTCATTCGTGTCGCTGGTCGTCGAAGGTCGAGTCTATAGAGCAGCCTCTCTCTCTCTCTCTCTCTCTCTCGTTCTTGCTCGTTGATTATCAACGTCGTTATATTGCGGTGGATAAATATATATGTGAGCGTGTTGTGATTATTCAGCAGTTGTTGGGAGTTTTACATATGCAAGTTGGGGGAACGTTAGGGTGAGGCTGCACTGATCGAAACGTCATGTGCGCGAGAATGAAAATCATTTATTTACGCGCGCGATGTTGTGTTTGGGTTTTAACGTTTTATTTTTTGCGGCTGATAGTGACAGATTTCAAATGGATTATAACGTTCGTAGGGATGGAAATTAAAGATGAGAATGACATGTCAAAATTTTGGATCGAATGATTATGTTATTTCATTATTATAGCTAAGTTTGAGCTGTACAATAAAAATTGCTTAAGTAATTTCTACTCTACAGAAAAGAAAGCTTGACCTGAAAACTTGTCAATATTTTGATCAAATCCAGTTACCACCTGCTATTTTCATAAATCCGACGTTTACTCTATAAATCATAAAAGCAAACCCTACGCTATCAAAAAAAAAATCTTCCCAATCGTAACCACACGTCAAAGACGTCATCCGAGACGTCGAACCTCAACAGTCCAACGACGCTGTAAAACCATACAGCCGTTCTCCGCTTGGTAATTTAACTGCGTCCCGCAAAACCGCGAGTGCCTCCACCTCCTCCTGCGCTTTGATTCATTGAATGCATCTCTCCGAGTCGATATCGCCGCACGAGCATGTATATACGTATATATAACGACGGCCAAGATTAATCGTTGAAACGTTTGCCGCGCCAAATCGTCCGTATTATTATCGCGAAGAAGGAGCGCCGAAAAATATATATACACGTCTGAGGCGCGAGAAAAGCAGCGAGTCACCGCCGCGTATATGGCCGAATAGAAGTTTTGTATACTAGAGTGCGCGCTTGGGAAACTGGGAAAAAATTGGCCGTTTGAGAATTTGAGATTTAGTCGATGCTAGGTAGTGGGGTTGGATTTGATCGAGTATTTGAATGGAGGTGAGGTAATGTAAGCGTGGAAATGAAATATTGGATAAGAGTTTATCGAGGAGAGTAAAAATTTCGGGTCGAAGGTATTTTAAATTTATGTTATATCGTGATAAAATTTTTTAAATAGAAGGATTTTATTTGCGTTTACTATTTTAGTGATTCTTTTTATTCCATACTGGTACGTTTAAATAAAATTAATTTCTAGGTAGAATATGCCATTTTTTTGAAAAATTTAATGTAATTTCAGCAGGATTTAAAAGCTTTTATCATAAATCTAAAGGAATTTATTCAAAAATTCCGAAAAGCAAGTGAATCATAAAAGCCACTTTCAAGATTACTTTTAAAAGGCTCCTCATACTCCAACTTTTATTTCGACTTTCATCTGATAACCTCCCCCCTCCATACGTAAAGCAAAATTGTATAATCAAATACAATAAATCAAGCCATTTATGCGAACCAGTCGAGCTAGATAAAGAACTCCGTGAGAACGGCGCTCTAGCTATAAATAATCCAACAATACTCCATCCACAACGCGACGAAACTCGTCGACCCTAGCCAAGGTCGGACGTAAAAAGGGCAGGCTTAACAAAGAGCGCCAAGAGGCGTATACCCGCACTCACGGAACGTTCTCACGAGCCCGAGAGACACGTATGCCGCCTCCATGTGTGCGTACATGTGCATCTCCAGCTTCGAAAAGGATCGCTTTCGATCGCGCGAATCTTGCAATTACGCGCTTTAATTCGACTCTCGCGCTCTCCGCCTTCGCGTTCGCACAAAGCCGCGCGGCTGGTTCTCTTAAAACGCGTAACAAGAATGTTGTTCTTACCGCTCGGATATGATGGCAATGATTTTCCGGGCTTCGTTTTGCTTTTCTAGGCGGGGAACAATAAGACGGAGAGTAATGAGGCCGCGACACGCGAGGTAGATGAAGATACAGAGAGGAGGCGGATGATGCGCGAGGATAACGAATTCGTTAAGCGAGTGGAGGAAGTGACAGAGAGACAGATGTCATGCTTTTTTTTCATTTACGGTTATGGAACGGTCGGGTGATTTTGTTGTGTTTGATTTGGTGGTTTAGTTTGATTGAATTTAGGATTGATGGGGAGTTTAATTAAGATTTTAGATAATTTTGTTGATTCGATTATCATGGTTTTTGTTCTGTGGAATCAATTCAGATGTACAATGTGATTGATATACAATTAAATTATCAGCAGGTCTCTGGAAACCACATTACAATGTAAATTGAAGTTCATTACGAGTGATCAATAACTAACGGACCGAAATTGCTTACAATTAGATTATTAAATTACAATAACACTTATAATTGCATCATTCAATTATTCAACGACCCATCAAAATGTCTTTCCAAATTTCATCCCCAAACTGTGTCGCACAAAACTGTCAGATTTAAATAATTCAAACACCAAAGAAACAGCAAATCGACCTGAACCCCAATAATCCTTCTCCTCAGTCGTACCGACCGCAAGCGCAACACGAATAGCCAAACGGAAACGCGACCCTATAAACTATGGCGTCTCCCGTAAACTAGGAAGTCGCGTATGGGAAAGAAAAGAGAAAAAAAAGTAGGAGGGGCGTGCGTGGAGATAACGAGGAGGTGAGAGTTAGCCGGGCGCGTGAAGTCCTCCTCCGTGGATTAAGCCCACGTAATCTCGCGAGCGAAGGAGGCGACACGCGGAAGAGGAAAACTTCAATTACTCGAGCGGGGAAAAGCTCGGCTGCCGCCGGTGGAGGCTGATTTGTTATTCGCACGGATGTTTTAGCGGTTGTCGGGGCGTAGTGAAGGATAAACAGTTTTGAGTTGTGATTTTGTTTGTTTCGAGTTTTGTAATAAGAGATTAAAATATAAGATACGTAAACGTTGAAGACTTTTTAGTAAGTAATACAGAAAAGGAGTTTATAAAAAGCTTTTTATTCTGTTAAGTAAATTTCCGATGCATTAAATTTTATTATGAAGATCGAAAATTCTGTGAAAATAAGAAAGAACCCTGGCCTGAAAATTATTATCGAATTATTAATATATCAAATCATTCTACAATAATCATTCTATAATTAACATCCAGAACCTCACGAGCTGGAAAAAGTAAAAAAGAAAACGAGAAGATCAAAACCTTACTCCCTTCAAATAAAAAAAGCTCCGAAGATATAAAAATAACTTATCATTTCACACCCGATCTTCCACGACGCTTTATCACATCGAGCCCGAGAGCGAAAGGGTGTGCCAGAAGTCGCGCGATATTGCGCGTCAATGCCTCGGTGCGTCCTTCCTCCAATATTACACGACGTCGTAGATATCGTCTTTTATTTCTCGCTGGCTCGAGTGAGCAAGAGAGAGGCAAGAAGCGGCGCTTTTCGCGCCGAGCGGTAGACGAGCGCGACGTTTCGATGGCTGTGTTGTATCGACATCCACGCGTCCGGAAAGGGAAGCTTATATACGACTTGATGAATTTCTTGCCGGTGCCCGTTGTTTTCTCTTTCGCTGTCCTTTACGAGGGACGAGTGACTTTCCGTTTTATTCGGTCAATAGAACCGATGGGTCTTCGAATTTTATACGCTGTTGAATTGCAATTGGCATGATGAGGCGCTTTTATCTTTAGAGTTACAGTGTGACATGGCCTTTTTATAGTTGTTTGAGAGAGGCTAATACTTTTTTACAACTTTAAGTATTTAATTTTATGTTTTTAAAGTTTGACGATAAATCTACGAAACATATTAATAAGTTATTTGAATATTCCATAAATTTAGACAGACTCTCAATTCTAAAATACTTCAAGACATGCCAAAGAAATTTTTATAAATCCAATTGCCAAACTCCAATTTCATCCTTAATACAAAAGAAGAAGATTCAATTCTCGCAAAAGTATCCGCCCCCGAATGAACCCGAATCTGGTTTATATAATCAAACGAGAGCGTATATACGCTGATAAACGAGATCCTGAGCCCCTTCCCTCGAAGGCCGATATAACGAGCTTGCGAGCTGACCGCAACGCGCGCACCGGTAACTCAATATCGGACGCGCGTCTTTTTCCCCTGAGCGCGACAAACCCGGCCAGCCTGCGGAGCGATCCTCTTTAACTTTAACCTAGATGCTGCGCCCCCTTTGTGGAGGCGCGATGACGTTAATGAATTGAGTTTTCAGGGGTGGACATGCGTGGCGGTATCTATTGTCCTCGAGTTCTTTTCACTAAGTTCGGGCTCTCGTGTAATTCGCTATTGTTTGATTAAAATTTTGAATCTTTAGAAGATTTTAATTTGATGTTTCATTTGAATCTAGAAAAGAGTTATATACTTTATCGGATCGTTGCGTATAGATAAACGTATTTTTAAGTATACTCGTTTCATTAAAAGATTTAAATTCTTTTTAAAGAACTGTATGTGAGAGAGGCTAATTGTAACAGTACTGTCCGTAGTCGTTCAGTCTGGCACTATTTTTTTTGTTTTTTTTTTGTTTTTATACATTACCATAGTGTGCAGTAGTGTTGGAGTCGTGTGGTGAACATGTGCTGCATTATACTTGTGATTGTTAGAATGTTTAACATGTTTGTATTATATACGCTATTAATGTATGGCCAATCGCGTTGGTATTTAGTGTATTAAGCATAAGTTTGTCGGTTACTCACGTAATGGTAGTAAGTGAATTATTTATACCCATGTTTTAATTAATCTAACTTTAGTGAATTTGTTGTATTAAACAAATAAACACTTAATTTTTGTTTTAAGTACAACACAATAAATTTTACCAAATTAAAATGATCGTTCCACTAAATGCTTATCTTTCTGTTTAAATAAAATACAATCACTTTAACTTAATATGATTAAAAAATTCAAAGAATTTGTCGTTCACGCCTTTCAATTATAACGTCAATAAATATTAATTGTACATTAAACATTAGCAAAACAATCATCTTAATTCTCAGCGAAAAATTATATACAGTACATAAAGAGCAAATCAGCTCGACATTATCTCCTTATCGGGGACTTTACCAATCCAGTTGATCGAGTCGTTTTGAAATTCAGTCGACAGCCTTTGCACAACGAACGAAAAGCTCACCTTGGTGATGAGATCCTTAGCGCGGCTCTCGAAGAGGTGCTCGAGCTTCTGCGTGTCGACTGGTATGGGCGACAGCTCGTCCCAGATCATCTTGTTCTTGTCGAGCCTCGACAGGATGATCGGGTCGTCCCTAACCTCCTTCCAGAACAGCTTCACTGTCTTCTTGCTCTTCTTCAACGTGGAGGAGGGCGACATCTGCTGCGTTGGCGGAGGTATGGGACTCTTTGGCGTGTCAGTCGGCGAGGACCTCATCGTCATGACCGTCGACTTGAGGTTCACGCCGAACAGGGGCGGCGGTACGGTGGGCAGCGGAGGTGGCGCCCGGCAGCCCGGGGGCGGCGGTGGTGGCGCTCGCACGCCCATGGCTGAACCTGTTTGAAGAAATAAAGATAAAATTAGATATCAAGATACATTTTTCCTTACTCTGGTTTTTACGAATATAATTAAAAAAGAAAGAAAATTCCAGACAATTCCACGGTACCTTTGTTTAAGGCGTTAATTCGTTGTAACGAATATTTTATTGCAAAATAACCGAAAGATTAGAGAAAATATATAGAAGTATGTAATAGATAAAAATATGTTAACGTTTTATCGTATAATTCTATGAAAGAGTTTAAAATAGAAAAATCAATAGAGGATTCTAAACAAGTAGTAACAGACATCCATAGTCGGCCACACTTGCCATATATTCCTACATAAGAACTGCTAACTAATTAGCTCCTCATTTGAAAAATTAAAACGGTGCTATAAGTAAACTTAAGACATGCTATAAAAAATATATTCTAACCAGGCGGAGGAGCCATTGGCGGTGGCGGCGGTGGAACACCATTTGAAATATTGACCGGACCAAGCACGTCGATCTCGTCGTCCGAGTTGAGATCGGTGAAGTCCAGATCGCAGAGGCACAGGGGCCTCTTTAGTTTGTTGACGAGTTCCTCCCAGTGAAGCTCGTTCTCCGACTTCTTAACTTCGGTAAGTTTTGGCAAGTTGTCGTTCGTCGGTGACTTGAGGACGTCGGCCTTCGATTTCGACTTGGCCAAGCCCTCTTTCGCTTTTGAGATCAGACCACTTACATCTCCTATCCTGTAACAATAAATTAAACAATTTCATTTTCAATATATTAATTCTAATCAATATACTTTAGTAAAACTTTAAAAAAATATTTTTTTTCAATCATTAAAGAAAGCTATACTTTCACAACTATGCAAGAGTCTTTCCAAACCTCATATCAGGCAAACTTTCAGAAAAGACCAAATCTGCAAAGCCAATATAAAACACTAACCTCGAGACCTTCTCCTCGACGGGACTGTTAGGAATGAGATTCTGAGCGGTGAGCTTCTGCGTGAGATCCTTAACGGTATTCTCGCGCTTCAGCTGCAGCACCACTCTCCTGTCCTCGTCCTCGTCGGTGTGATTTCCCTCGTCGCATTCGACGCCCTCATCCGGGCTTTTACCATACCAAGGCTGCTGCTGCTGCTTTTTCTCTTCGGAATCAAGCTTATTGGCCGCATTCATGAGGGGTGTGAGGTCCTTGCGGCTGCTCACCCGGGCGAGCTTGTTCGACGTGTCTCCGCAGCCGACGCCGTTCGTACGGCCCGAGTCGTTGTAGGCCGTCGTGCCGTTTGTGTAACGCACGCCGTTGAATGGACCTGAAACAATAGGGATGATAAGCGTGAGAATAAGGATGAACGATGGAATGATCCTGCTGCTTTTGATGGAATTTAATCTGCCTTTTTTCGGGCTTTAGAGAGAGGCGCGAGAGTGCAAGCAAGTCTGGCGGCGGAAACAAAGTTGAGAGAGAAAGCAGTGCTAAAACGCATAAAGCTGAGCGGGCGGGCTGAGCAAGGCAAACAGAAAGTGAAAATAGACATCTCGTGGTTACTTTATTCGATAGAAGCGAATTTATCCGCGCGCTCGCGCTCGCCTTGCGATGAGAAAAGAAACACTTTGCGTCAAGAAAAGCCTCGGGGGTTAGCCTGTGAGAAGCGAAAAAAGCCTGCACTCTAGCTATCTCGCTCCCTCTGCCCCTTCTCTCTCTTTCTCGGAGCTGTGTCTGCCTTCGTCCCGGCTCTCGGGAAAAGCAGCTTCTTGATCCGTTCCGCCTGGCTCTTCAACCCCCTCTATACCCACCTGAATTTTTTCCCGAGAACCGAGAGGATTTAGACAATAGACGGTTCGCCTGATCGGCGGAATGTTTGAGAACTTGGAGCAGTGTAGTAGAGTTTTATAATTTTATAATGAATATTAAATTGTAAAATATTCAAATTATAGAATATTTGATATTTTATAAAATTTATAAAAAATTCACTGTTTGAATTTCGCCCCACATCATTGTTAACTAATTCATAATTTGTAAAATTCCATTTTCATTTTAAAATGAATTTTCATCATTCACGTGACTTTTAAGCTTTCGATTTTTCAAGATTACAAATCTAAAACCCAATCAAAAGTTAAATAATTCAATCACGCCATTAAAAAATCACAGACAACCTCACCCCCTTTCCCCAACCAACCGTATCACGAGCCACTCGACGAACAAAACACGTACGCGCTCAAAGCGTTTTCATAATTTTCCACGCCGACCCGGACACTCTCCTGCCTACGTAGTTTTATTTCTCGCGATACTCACTCTCGTCGTCGGGATGTCCGATGGAGGCCCTCATGTTGGCGGTCGCCTCCTGCTGCTCCCTGATGAAGCTCCTCTGTCTCTCGGCGCGCTCGCGGCGACGCCTCAAGGCCGGCGTCACTCCCACGTCCGCTGCAACAGACAACGACGTTTTTTTTTCTTTGCTTACATACAGCGCGGAGTGCGTTTGTAATTCTTTATTATTTTTCCGTCTGGGATACGTGTGCGAGCCGGTCTTTTGACGCTGGCTCTCGATCGTCTTTTTTGGAGGGGTAATTATGCTTGTGTTTGAGAGAGGACTTGATTTTTGTATTATGCCGGTGAATGTTGTGAAGGTTTATGAAGAGAGATTAAAATTACAGCAATGAGAATTTAGATTATGAATTAAGCTTGTTGGAAAATAATTATGAACGCCAAGAGCCCTTCTCGCGTCCGGGTTTCCAATTTGTTTTGACAAATTTTAACGTGATTTAATTAACGAAGCTCGTTTATCAATTTTGTAATGTAATTTAAGAGTTAAAATTAAACAACGAAAAATGCTTGTCTATTTACAGAAAAATATTTAAAAAATTTATCATACTCAAAGCAATACCTCATTAATCTCACAAAAACATTCTTTCTAAATATATCCAGAAGCTACAATCTGACAGTCTTTAAAATCCACAAACAATACCCAAGCGCCTCGCACGACCCGCGCGACGACCCCATAAAAAATAATCTCTCTCCGTGCCATCAAATCAGCGTTACAACTCTGTTATAAACCCGCGTGTATACCCACGCCAGCGACCATCAAGCGTCGTTACCAAGCGAAAAAAAAAAAATAATCCCGCAGCGTGCATTTTCCTTTCAAAGGCCGAGCGCGCCGTCTGACCAAGAGAGCAGCCAATCAGCTGGTCATCTCGGGTTACACGACCTTGAGGGGGGCCCGTTGCGAGGCGCGACGATTCGTTACGCGAGTCGCCCCCGGTGGGCGTTGAAGTTCGTATTAATCAAGCCGGCGCGCGCGCGCGATCGTTTAATGAGGAATTTATGGGGCTGGGAAATGCGGGAGGGGAGGTGCGAGATGTTTCTCTATGCCGTGCGCGCGTGCCTGTTTTTATTGGAGCGGCTGATTGTGAGAGCGGAGGAGCGAGACGCGGCCTTGAGTGGAGTTTGTTAATTTTACGGTTTGCTTTGTGCGAGCAGGCCGGCGAGGAGCTTTCGCAGGAGCTGAGTTTTAAGGCTGATTTGATGAAGCGATCAAAGAGTTTTATAGAGAAGAGTGCGCTGTGTGAAGCTTTGTTTGAGAGTAGTGTGTTCTTTTTTCTTTTGGTGAGCTTGAGTTTATTAAAGTCATCTTTTTTAAGAAAAATGCGAGATAAAGGTTATACAGAAGACAGTAATGTTATTTGATTTGAAGAGAAATTATTAAAGATGAAAATATCTTGGTAACAAAGAGAATCCTGTATCTTGTTTAAATGGATTAAGTAAATCCATTTATGTAGGTATTATTTCTTGTAATTTCAATATATTATTAAAAATATAATGAAATCACAAGAAATAAAACTTCGTAGTGAATCAAATTAACGTTTTCAAGCAAGATTAAAGTTTCATACATGTAAAAATTGTGAACATCTACTGTCAACTCATAATTCACATTTATATGACATCAAGAAGATAACCAACTTATGTCATTAGTTATTCATTAATCCGCATAATACTATTAAAATAAGCAAAATCAGATGTTAAAAAACTCAAGCGCTATCGTTAAACAAATCCCTCTCAAGCAAAAAACATACAAAATACATAAACAAACCTTTATTCTCCTTGTAGCTGCCGTTTATCCCGACATCGCCGAGACCCTGGGAGCTTTGCGAGCTGCTTGACTCGTCGTCGTCGTCGTTCGAAAGCGTCGGCAGCAGGCCCACCGTGCTGGTTCCGTTGCCGTTGCTCAGCGAGTTCAGGCCGATGGACGTGTGATTGACATGGCGCGGGCTCAGCCGCGAGTTCAGGGCCATCGAAAGAGGCGAGGTGCCGGTCGAGTGCCGCCGCGACTTGCGACGCTCGTGCGAGTCCACCAGAGACTTACGATTTCGCAGTGTTTTTCTGAAAAAAAAAAATTAAAGTCGTAACGAAACGGATCTAGAATAACGAATGAATCTTCGACTGTCCAGGCGAATATAAGCTCACCTGATGTTATCGTCGAGCTGCCTGATGGGCGAATCCCGATCGTTGCCGTCCTCGTGATGCAGCACCGCCTCGTAGATCTGAAACTGCCTGAGCAGGTCCAGATCCGTGCCCTGCTTGCTCATGTAACGCTGGATTATCTGCTCGATGCCCTGCTCCTCGAGGCAGTCCACCTGATCGTAGTAGGTGTCCTGATCCGGTATGCCATTGAGACACTTGTTTACGAGGGTCGTGGCGTAGATGAGAAGCTCGGTATCGGCGGCGTCGTAGTCCTGCAGGAGCTTCATCACGTTCGTCCAGGGTATCATGCCGCGCGAGGTGTCCACCGAGCGAATGGCGCGCACCAGGAGCAGGCTGTTGCTCTCGACGTACTCGACGAAGACGAGCAAGAGCTTCAGGGCGGTTTTCACAACCAGACGGAAGCGGCTGGCTATGAGGGTGTACAGCCACTGGACGGTCTGGCCGTGCTCCATCACACCGTTCATGCCGTCCACGTAGAGCATCACCTGACCGAGGGCTGTTGGTGAGAAAATAATGTTGCGTTTTAGTTTTGTTGATTTTTTTTTTTGTTTGGTTTCTTTTTGGTTTAGGAGGAGTAGATGGGTGGGAATAGTTATAGTCGATTTGGAAAAATTCGTGACGGATTTACAGATGGTTTAATGATATATTATTAATGATAATAGCTATATTTGAGGAATAACTTATTTATTGAGGAAAGTATCTGTAAGTACTTTCAATTCATTTTGTAGTAAAACTTTGTTGTTATTATATTGTTTAAATCTTAAAATCTTTTAACTTTTTTCTAGATAATAGATGGCTTACCAACCCTCGCTGTTACTACTTACACTTTAAATTTTCTCCTAGGTTTTAAAATACTACTCTTATTTAATCGCTTTTAAAATTGCTCATATTTTATTTTGAAAAGATAAAACGAAATTATTTAAAAGAAATGTTTTGTGCGTTACTCTCACAAATAATTTTCAGTAATAAATCTATTGGCAATGGTAATTCCTGCTACTCAACAGAAATACACTATCATCCTCCCGAGCAAAACAATCGCAACTGCCTTTATCATTTTCACTCAATAACAAAACCAATCCAGCACCCAACCAAAGTGAACCCTCTTGACGCACTACCTTCTCAAAAAGCTCTTAAAGCCATCTTCTCTCTCGAACTTTTCTCTCGAACGTAAAAGCTCGCGAGATATACATCCACTCCGTGATTTCCGGGAGCTCGAATAAACATCCAGGCAGGTAATAGCTCACCCACCTCGATGAAAAGAGAAAATATATATAGATATCCTCACGCAGGGTGAGAGAGGGAAGAAAACGTCGTCGGCTCGATCGGCTGGAAATTTCCGGTTAATCGCTCGGCTGGCTCCAACTCGATCTTAATTCTCTTAGGAACCGCGCGATTAGTTCCCTTCTTTTTTATGCGCAGACGGGAAAGTAATTACGGGATCCAACTAGCGAGAGAGATTTTTTCTCCCCGCAAGACTATTTGAATATCTGGATTTCATTTTTCATAGCCAGATGGAGAAAGAGAGCTTTGTAAGCTCGTCCAGATAATCGATAGATTCATTCCTTTATTGCCATTATTTTCCACTCAGGGTTTTAAGCTCTAGAGACTTCGCATGAGATCGATTTCATGAAATTGGATATCAGTGAGTAATTATTAACTCTTGAGTTTGTTGATAGAGATAATTAAAACAAAAATTCAAAGGCTACTACAAAACAAAATTAAACGATTCACATGCGTTTTTATTGCGTTTTTTATTGGTTTCAAAATTAACAATAAGTTTTTAATATTATTACTGTTGTTTTGTTTATGTTTTGAAAAATAAAAATAAATTAAAATTATAAAATAATTGGAAATTGAAATAAAATAAAATTCCTTTTTAGTCTAGTTGTTTTTGTACTGATACATGAAAAAATCATTTATAGTCAGAAAATAAATTTAAAAAATTTATTTTATTAATGATTAAGTTAAAAATCTATCACATAATTAAAAATATAAGTAGTTTTACTATTACTCATTTTTTAAACGTATTCTTCAAAGTTATCGATAATACCTACTTTTTCACATTATAATAAAAAAATGTCTACTAATAACCTAATCAATAAAAACTATCCATCTAAACCGGATATCCATAGAGTAAAAAATAATTCACTAAAAAACAGCCTCATCAAGGCCAAAAATAGCACGACAGATGCCGAAAGCTGAAAAAGCTGTTCGTTAGCTAGTCAAGTCGATCGGAACGAAATGTAGGCACGATCGACGCATCAGTAGCGCCGTTGCGCTACGCTACCGGCCGTACATAGCGGAACAATCTGGTGGCGGATCCCACGGGGCTGCATACGCCCGAACGCGCATCATTATATGAGACAAGCGATCGTTTTGAATGTGAGAATGCGAATTATTTGATGAATAATATTGTGAATTGTACCGATGGAATTGGTGAAATTTGTCTATATTTATGGTAATTTATTGTTTGTTTTATTTTATTTTATCGTGTTTAATTTAAAATTTTATAAACAATTATTTGTAAAATATTTAAGGCAAAAGCTTTAGTATGTCGATTTGTAATTTACGAATCCGAAACATATTGCTTCTGCAGCTCAACGATTATAAAGTTGTTAGCACGAATTCATGCTGAAATGCATGAATAAATGATTGAAACTATGTACACAGCTACATCGTTACAATTGAAAAATAAAGCTAGATGAAAAGCTTTTGTAAAACAAGCGTTTTACCGACAACAAAGAGGCTTAAAAAAACATTAACGCTCTCGTCCCAAACCCAAATGTAAAAATTCAAAACCACGCGCAGACAACAATAGAGCCCCTTTCACGAGAACCCATTCACAAAAATTAATTCTTCAAATCATTTTCAATCTTCCCCCCAAACATCCCAATAAATAACCTTTTAATCCCCATCCCCATAAAACCAGCGCATTAACTGCAATTTTTCCATTCAGCACACATTCACCTAAACCCAACCACTCAGCGCGACGCTCGCAACAATAATTCCCGGGCGCGTAACGCACATAAGCCTCAACTCGAGACGCGTCCGCCAACGATTGTCGCCTGCGCGCGCGCGCCTAATTAGATTTTACGCGACGTAACTTACGGCCTGGGTTATAACGATAACGGCAACGCCGAGGGTTTAACCACCTCGCGCGGCCAAACGATTATTATCGCGCTCGCGCGCGCGCGACAAAGCCGAGTACGATTGATATAGAGAGAGGAAAGAAGGCGCCTGAGCGACGTTTACGGCCGGAGGCGCGCGCGCGAGGGCGGAGTGAAGTAGGAGCGGGACTTGCGCTCGTTTAAAATTGAAAACGAGAGGAATATGCAAGGAGATGGAAATAAGCAGCTGGGAGAGAGAAAGCTGTGTGTAAGGATTGAAAAATATTCTGAATAGGGTCCTTCGGTTGTTATAATTTGGAAAAAGATATTGTGAGAAATGTGCTATTGTGCGTGCGTATTAAAAGTTACGTATTCAATATTAGCTTTTTGGTTATTGTTGAAAAAGTTTTAATACATCGTTATTTTATAAAAATTTTAAATGGATAAATCATTGCAGGAATTTTTGATTTCACTATTTAAAATAGTTATTGGAGAAAATTATATTACATTCAAAACGTAAAAGTTAAGCATACAATAGAATTAACAAACAATCAATAATTATTGAACCATAGCATACTTTGAATCAACAGTTGATAAATGAAAAGAAAGTTTAATAGCAAAAGGAACGAGAGTAAGAACGACATAAGAAGGTAAAAAAATTATTGGACAAATTGGCGTTTATATGCGTACAAGTTTGATGGGAACGTTTGACGTCCGATTTTGCCCGGCGGCCAACACCGCTGTAATCGCGCCGTTTATTAAAAGCTCGAGCTCGCGCGCAGAGGGTTCATTGAATTGTTTATCGTTCCCTTTACCAACTATCGGAGATTGGAGAAGTAATGATTTTAAAATTGATAGTGAACTGTAATTTGAGGAAATCATAATGCTTATACTGTTTTGAAGTCTTTCAAGCGTGATAAATCGTCTTATTTATGGCTTTTTGTTATTCGTCAATTTGCTTGACTTTTTTAATTATTCGGATTCGTTTAAATTTTTGCACGTGTTTAATCAGATTTATTGATTATTGTAAATTTAACCGTGATTCCATTTTCTCCATTTTTTAATATATTTATAATTTAATAATCCTTTAATCCGCGACCTACTTTAAACATTTGTTGAAATTCATTTAAATTTTTCCACGAGTACATCGTGATTTAATCAAATTTATTAGTTATCGCATAACGACAATTTTACCTTTATTTATTAATGTATTGAAAAATCACTTAAATTTATGGATCTAGTTTAAACAATTAAATTTTGTTTTTTAATCGAATCAATATACTTCGTCCAATATAGAAATTTATTAAAATTTTCAAATTTCTACGAACCGGTTTTAATAACATTTAAAACGTTAATAATTAAGCTTTTCGTTTCGAGTAATACAATATGCACTATAGTTTTGATGTCGGTTACAAAAGAGGTATTTATTTTACATTATTTTATACGTCAAAAATGATACTTTTTTTATAATTTTTTTAATATGTTTCTGTGGATATGTAATAGTACATTATGCACCAAGGCAATAAAGTCGAGGATTATTCCCGCGGGTGAGTTTAGTGCACGAGCAAAGCGAGGGCAGTAAACACCCGAGGGAATGATCGACTTTATTCCCGAGTTGCATATAATGTTTTATT
>UELX01004662.1:0-16745 GCA_900480035.1 Eupelmus urozonus | reverse complement strand
TATATATATATATATATATATATATACACACACACACACAATTAATATGTAATGTATATTACATTTATAAAGTATTGTTTAAATGGATATATTAGATACAGTGAAAAAATAAATACAGTATCAATTAGAACACAAAGTCTGAAAATTGTGTCGACTTGCCCCGCTCTCCCCTACTTCATATAGTTTCGTACTGGTCCGGAACTGATATGTTGTACTTTTCTTCAAATTTCAATTAAAAAATCAGCTTGCGCGTACAAAATTTTCAATTTTCAAACTCTTTTGGTTGCTTTTGTTAATCTATAACGTATAGTTTGAAAATTGACCGATGGATGGTGATACAATATACTATTTTGTTGCGTGCTTTTTAATGTATAGGTGTATTACAAAAAGTACATTTTCTGCGTAAAATAGGAAACAAAAAGTAAGCACCTCGTTTTAATTGTAAACAGATCAATTTAGATATTAATTCTATTAGAAATCTTTTGCCGTTATACGGCATGTTTCACGATACGGCAAAATTTGTTTTTGGGAACTCGGTTTTAATTGTTGGAAAATATAGTTGGCGATTCCAGATATATATATATATATAAAACCCTCGGTATAATTTTTTTTTTCAATTTATCAGTGTATAGCAGCTAGGTACACGGAATTGGCAAGTTACTGCAGAATCACGCATATTGCAAATCACTGCCCTATTGATAATAGGTATCCAAAGTTACACAAAAGTAGGTACACAAAGGGTCATGCTTTCATATAAAAATTATATACTTACCGGAAAGTTTATATTTAATAAAGATATCACATCATTTCTAAGCGAAACAAATGCATTTTTGAGTAGTATTGAGGAAAAATGTGAACCTGCTTACAAACCTGGTCACCTTAAGATTCGAAAATATCTGCTAATATGTCAGAATGTTATTCAGGTGTTGTTATTCATAGTTACTTATTGTGCAGTGTCCGTATTTTAAATCTGCATAAATAAGGAAATTAGAAAAAAACATATTTTTTAGAGACTAAAACAATGAGTTAAAACACATTTGTAGGTTTTTCATTTAATTTGCTTTTACGAAATTTAACGTTGGCTAACTGATTACAAAATTATAGCCTTTTTGAAGGCATATAAATAGTGAAAAAACGATGCATACAAAATCTTGAAGTAAAGACAGAAGTAAAAGAATGTTTGTTTTACATCTGAGTAAAAGTAGTTTCAAAGTTGCAAATTTCTTCGGTATATATTATGTGCAAAGATTTTAAACTAGCCTTCATTGTATTTCTAATTTCGAATTTAGATGTTTTTAAATAACTTATACAATTGGATGATTCACACCTGTAAACATGATATATGTATTGTGCTCTTAGCCAGGTAAAGGGTTTAAAAAATAAAAACAAAATTTCAGTAGCCTTGAGCACACGCGTAAATTGTCTTCCGAGCTTTAAACGATGTAACAAACCCATCTTTTGGAGTAGTTCTTTATCCAAGTGGTGCGTATATTATACTTTCAGATACTAGTGGGCTGAAAAATGATTATAAAAAAAATGAATTAAAAATTAATAATAAGACAGGTAAATTAAAACGCATTTCAATTAGTTCAGTCAATAAAGAACGATTTATTGAAAATAATCTAAATACAGTTCGATATAGGATTATTTCCTTTACTTTTTGCAGAAAAAAAATTGTAAGTTATAAAACAACGTAGGGTGATGTACAATAGATACTATGTATTTTTTTTTGTTTTTATAACAAAAATCAGCAAATCATTTATAGGTACACATTTGCATCGATTTATATAGCATACCCTTACTTGTAAAATTACACATTAAAAATCCTACAAAAAAACAGCAATGCATAAATAAAACACGAGAAAAAAACGAGTCCTTAAAACGCTTACGAGTTTTATTTATAAATAAACATTACTTTTTGTCCTCTACAAAATAAAAGAACATGCCAAAATGATATACTCAGTCCATTAGATTGGCTTACGATACAAAGCTACTGCCTAGTAAAGCCTGGCCAAATTATTTTTTTTTTATTCGATTTCCTCTTTCAGTGTTATTTTGGTGCAGGAGAAAAAGAACAGAAATAGGCGAGCCTTCGATAAAGCAAGATACAAAGAAGAACGAAATTACGTATAATGGCAGTTGCACGAGTAAAACGTTCTTACAAAACAAATTTATTTTGATTAATCGGAGTAATATTACTTTTTTCTTTTTCTTTCGCAAAATTAATGCTACAATCTTTAAACAAATCAATAATGCTTTAATGTTCAACTATATTATTGTTTTATTAATTATATTTTAAAATCAAAAGATTAATCAATAAAATATCATACAAATTTTGATTGCTAAGGACGAATCACAAGTTGAATTGTAACATCATTTTTGCAAAAAGAAAAAAAATGTAAGCTCTTACTAAAAATAACATTTTTACATCGACATTGATGTAACAAAAGAGTAAAATGTAAGAAAGAATCAAAAGCAAGAACGCTTTTACTTTTAATTTGCATTCGTTGATTTTATACTCTTCTGTGCATTTACAACTTTTAATGTTGTTTTCCCATTTACACTTACACCGATCGAACAGTTCGTATTTAATATAATCAGTATATATATAAAGTTATATTCGATATACATTTTGTATTATATTTTGACAATTACAATATTCTCCTCGTAACTTCTTCATATAAAAAAGATGACTGTCACTAAAGTCTTATAATATTGAAGAAGCATTTAAGGCTGATAAATTGGTCTGTTTGCTGGATTACGGAGCAAAAGCATCAATCGATATAACTCTTCCTGTTGTTTTTTTTGTCAAGGCACTCTTTTTTAAAGGCTCTCATCAGTATCCAAACAGACTTTATACGAAATTTTTTACAAATAAAAAAAAAACGAAAAAGGGATAGAGAGAGCCTTATCGCACATTACTCGATGGTGAATTCACCCATTGCACCATAAAAACCTTTTGTGATCAGATGTTTTTATGATCCATGGCTTTTTTGGTTAACAATTTTCTAACAATGTTAAAAATCTTTTCCTTATCTGTATCACAGATTTTTTATTTGCATTACCAAAACTTGCTCCTTATAAACAGAGAATAATTGCTTTGATATGAGATTATATCTTGACAAAAGTATCATATGACTACACTAGATGCTTGCTATTTTACAAAAAATTTAACATCAAAAATTTTCAAAAGCATCAAAAACATTCTAACGAAAAGTTGATGATATGTATTCGTTGAATAAAGATTTAGATTTTATGAAACATATGTTCATTGATATGTTACATTGGTATAAAATATTTTATATTTTTGAAAAAAATTTTATAGCTTATTTTTTATTTATAAAGATAAACATGGTACACGAATCAATATTATTATAATAAACTATCGTTTATGAAAAAAATTGACGAGCCAGTCACTGGAAAAAATTCCAATCCAAATTAGTTAGGGATATCAACCTCCCTAATTCAATATGATGATTTCTTCAGAATGAAGAACTTCTTCATTGACGCAATAGAAAAAGGTATACATATACAATATATATTTCGATCGGATTTAATGTGTCCGCTCTTTGTTTCTTTCATCAAATAGAATCTCTCCTTTAAATATTTACGATTTTAAATTAAAGCTAATGTACATTGTTTCTTCATTCCATTATTTCATTACTTTTTTTTATTTTTAATTATTATCTCTTAAAATTTACTACATATCTGAAATAATTTGCGCAGTTGCCTGTCACTAGCTGAACGACTTGGCTAGCGAAGGAACGCACCGATTTTTTTGTTCCTTAATTCGTACAAACATTACGTCTCGCTAAGAACTTATTTACAAAATTTTTAAAGAGAAACGAACAGTGAATAGTATTGACAAAAAATGATCTTGTATTAAATAATATAAGCTATTATTTAACATTAACATTAATTGATTCATTATTATTATCATTATTACATTTTTAAATATGATGATAATATGGCAGATAAAAAATTAATTTTTCAAAAGTGTTTTTGACTCCTTGAATTTGAAGTATAAGTTTAATAACACTTTTTAAAAATATTATTGTATTTAAATAACGTCTTGTTTAAAATTAGTTTAAACATTTCTTTAGTAAATAGATTTATATATACTTCTAAAAATATTTTTTATCAAAATACACGTTATCTAAATACATAAACGTATTTACGTATATCTTTAAACATGTTTTCTTGAACATATTTTAATACCTTCTACAAAAACTTGCAACATAATTTTAAAAAATTTTAACATTACTATCCATTTTTTGCCATAATTTTCACTGCATGTTTCACTTTAGTTTGCGTCAAGTTTTTTTTTTTCCAGCTATCGAGCTACTCAGACGCAATTGACAAGAAAACAGTGTCAACTTCTTCCGACATTACGTTTGCTTGAATTTCACAGAGGCACAAGGCTTCGTTGAATATTGCGAAACTGCAAAACGTTGCGTTGTTTCGTCATCGACTTTTACCACTGTTCATATTCCATTTTTATTGTTTGAATATTAAAATATGATTATAAAGCAGATAATACAAATAAAACTGCTAATTATTCTTTAAATTTTTAAAGGATATATAATATTTCTAAATTAAAAATATATGTACAAAAATTTGGTTTCAAAAGTCGAAATATTTTTCTATTGCTTTTGTTAATATCTACGTATATGGTATGTTATCATTCAAAAATCTACTAGAATAAACAAAATTGATTTTACAAAATTTGACAATAAACATTTCTTCGAATGAATATGGGCAAATATTAATTAAACATATTTTTTTCTAATATTATTATAAAAAAGGTTTTTCAGTCAAAATTACACTAAATAATGTGATATTGCAAAAAATTGATTACAATATTACGTACTAAACAAAACAAGATTAGTCAATTTTTCAATGATCTTGAAACAATCCTAACTTTCCTTTGCCCTTTATGATTATATTCGATCATAACTCGTTCTATTCAAACTCGAATACGAAATTCAAACAGCGTACGAAGTCATTTGAAATAAAAAAAGTTTTTGCACTCTGAAGAGCGTCCTATTGCTTACATTCCACCGACACAAAGTTCCAACTCGATAGTTAGATTACATTAGTATTAATTGACTGTGCATATTGATACGCATTTACCTAACAATTAGTTTTATAACACCTTGTCTGGTAGCAGAATAGATCTTTTAAACACATTTACTTCAATTAACGGCGAAGCACGTCGAAGCGCTGCCCAAGCAACCACGGAGATATGTTTAATGTGAGCTCGATGAGTTTACCATTTTCTCTTTTGTACACACGAAGGATAAGGCGAGTAATGGGACGCTAAATGTTTCTACGCTTTTTCTCCCCATCCCGTCAACTTTAAATATTGCTCGAGTTTTTTTGTACAAACATGAATTATTAAAGAAAGTCAGCTTGTATCGCAGTGATTTTGACGATAGTTTTTCGTCTATTCTAGATAAACAACGGGAGATAGTAGATCAAAAATCGCATGTTAGAAACAGAGAAAATTCCATACTCAAACAGTCCTTGTTCTAAAATTGGTCAAATTTCATAGTCTAACGAATTCTATACATTGTAGATCAAGTAAAATTCTAAAAAATTTCCATAATCGTTTTACAAACGCTATATAGAAAAACGAACAGCAAAAAAGAACTCTACCCGACGTATCAATAGTATGAAAGAAAATTTAAACATTCACATGTAACATCTGTAAAAAATTGACTTCTTGACTCAACGTTTAGCGACGTTTAACCTTAACCGACTCGTACAAATTCCGCTTTAAAAACTTTGTTTCTGCTTAAATAAAGTTGACGTCGCGAACGTCTTCAAATTATTTATTGCGACTTATCGAGCGAAGCCAGAAATCTATGTGCGATTTGAGGCGCGTGAAATTTCTTTTTTTCTGCGTCTGTTATTTTTTTTTATATTTACAAAGAGAATTGCTTCTGTATTAACGAAATCGACGATCGTTAATATTACCTACCCAATATCCAGTGCAGTTAAGCGCTGCGAAGTTCCTTCTTCGGCGAGATAGGTGCGGAGTTGCATATTATTTGAGCGATGATAAACATGTTGGCTGCGCCAATTGCAGCTACCTATAATAAGAGTTAAAAAATAACCAAACTTTTATCATATTGATTTATCCATTATTATTTCATACTAATTGATAAAAGAAAAAAAATAATTTGATGACTTACAAGTTATTCAACAGCAAAGCCACATGTTTCTTCAACTGCTTGTGTAAGTTTGTCGAGCATCTTTTTATAATTTGGATAACTTTGTGGAATATCAATTCTGTTGAAGCACGTATGTGCCTTTGGCAAATTTTCGCTCGGTGCGTCTACAGCATGTATAGTAAAAAGACGAGGACCTGCTGCACCTGTTGATCCTGCAAAAAAAATTTTAATAAGTAACACACTTTTGAAATTATTAATATAATCCGCGTATACAAATATAGAACAATTCATTTATAGAATCGCAGAGAGTAAATAAGATGAGTTTTACCTTGTAGAGCCTTGAAACCTTGTAGCGGCACGCGCGAACTGCCAGTGACAAATTGCAGGAGCCTTGCGCGCATCTCTTCACCGTACGATTCGACGATCTGCCAGAACCACTTGACAACAGGCGTGTCGGGTGTGCAGTTCTTTAATCGTGTATTTTGTTTCCAATCATTGATATCGATCGTGCCTAGACCACCGATGACGAGTTCGAGCTCTCGTTCATCGAATGGTCTCAGCAATTGTGACGGTATTAGCTCGTGGAAGCCCTTTTGTAGGGCCAAAAATTGCTGCTCGATGCCGCGCATAAAGCGATAATTGACGTAGAGTCGCACATACTCCTTCTTGTTCTCCTCCGTTACTGGAATGTCCTTACCACCAGGTTTCAGCTCGTGGTTCTTGAGGACGCCGAAACTACTGTGCTCTACAGAAAACGTAGCGTCCAATACTCCGTCTATGCTATTTTCTCTGGTAAATTAAATTAAAGTGTTATGTATATTTTATAAAAGAATTTATATCAGAACTTAAGTTCTTAAAGAATATTTTAAAAATAAAATAACTTACAGCATCCACGTTAAGCTTCGATGAAGTTCGGGATCTACGCCTTCGATATCGCTCAGAGTTATAGCTTTGTTCAGTAGCATCTTGTAGAATGGAGTCGTAAAACCACCGTCGATGTGGTGACCATGAAATACAGCAATACCGATAATTCTGCCGGCAAAGTGAAAATACGATAAATGCTCCGGATTAATTCCAGAATCGGCATTTATCTGCAGCGTATAATTATCGTCCCTCGAGTACTGAAATAAGCCGTACTGAGGATTGAGCATTTCATGGGATAGCAGATACAACCATTCTCGCGCTACGCCACCGTAATCTAGACCCTCCTCGCCTCTAAATTTCACCATAAGTCGTTTTCTCATGTCTTTCGATCGCATTTTCATTACAAGTCTATATGATTCCTAAAATTAAATGAAAAGATTTGTTAATATAAGATATAAAAATTACCTTCTTTTTTAGTGACGATAAAAATAATGATTTTGATTTATAATTACCTCGAATATTTCGTTCCTCGAAACTTCTAATCTGCAGTGACCTGTTTGTGGTTGAAGTGCATTTAGCTCAGCTCTCAAGCACTTCAGTTTCGCCACCAAGTCCCGCTTATATTTCGGAAGAAGCTCGCTCTCCATCAATTCCTTCGGCAAATCTGATACGGTTTGTCCGTTGGGTGTTGGCGGAGTTTCGGCTAAAAAATACACATTTGCTATAAGATTTGTTTTAAACGGGATTAAAAAAAACAAAAAAAAAAAAAAATAAAAAAAATAAATAAATAATAACTTAGAAGTTTACTTACTTGTTGGAGTATTATTGTTGCTTGTACCTTCAGCTCTTGGCCTTTGCTGGTTGACATTTTGAGGAGTAGCCGGCGCGGGTACCGTAGGGGTTGCAGGGACGGCCGGTGGTTCCGTTCTCGTCGGTGTTGTTGCAGTATTATTTGTGTTGGCTTGTTGAGTTGCAGTTCCATTTTGTCTTCTGTAAAACAAAATCAATTGTAACACAAAGCACGTTTTCAAAGTTCATTTCAAACAACCTTTTGTAGCTTTTCAGCATCTTCAAACACATCATTTGCATCATTCTTAACTACAAAAACGTATTTAGTCACCGATAAAAAAAAAACTCGTGATCTCCCGAAAATATATCACACTGACTTCCGCGAAATGACGACGCGGTAAAGATGACTCACTTGAGCAAATTGTTAATTATCTGCGTGGAGAGACGCGGGTCGGTGAACTGGGTCGTCCGGTTGTTGTGATCGACGAAGTAGACCCGGCCGCTTTGGGTCTGTCGCATCTCCCAGCCGCTGGGCAGTGGTCCAAGCTCCAGCTCGTTGGCTGGCAGGTCGCGCGGTATGCGCGGGTCGTGCCACGTAGACGAGCCCGTTGGCACGTGGTAGAAGTACACCTGACCCTGCTGCGTCTTTCTCATCTCTGAAATCGTGAAATTTTTGCGATGAGAGATTAGTTGACATTAATGAGACAGGTGTTTTTGCGAATGTGGGTGAAATATTTTGGATTGTTTTATCGATCTTTGGCGCTTAGCACTCTAGAGACTGTCATCATGCGCGAGTAATATGATCGGTCGGTGAATATCTACGATGCGCTGTCACTAGCGTTTACTGTCTCTTTGTCTTGGTGATTTAAGCGTACAGTAGTTAACAACGAAAATTTATACCTCGATTAAAAAGAAATATAGTTTTTATGTACGCACTAGATATTACTAGGTTTCTGTTGAAGTATTAACAACATTTTTTAATTAAATCTATTCATGAAACGTATTAATTTTAACTGCTAAGCTAACTTTAGAATTTAAATTTTTCCTGCCAAATATAAAAGTGGCATTGAAACAATTCATTACAATAAATATTGTTACATTGGAAATCAAAGCTATTATGACGATGAATGCATAATATCTATGAAACAGTATCTCCTATTGGTATTGGATTACAATAATCTGCTAAAGACACGACTGACGCTGCAAACTAGTGTTTGCATACCGCACATATTTGAACTCTATTAACTTAACAGTAATTATTTTTCAAAATTTTTTTTTCGAATATGTGAGCAACGTGTTAATAAAATATTTTCAAGCTGATATAAGACATGAATAATGAAAATTAGTAATTTTATTTGTATATAGTAAAAGGAAGTAAAAATACTTCGATAAAGTAAATATATATCTCTATATTATACAAATTCATTTTGTTGTAAACCATAAGTAAGCTTTTTTTATTATAACACGTTAAAGCATTATTGTTTAACAAATTTTTCTAAAAAATTGCCAAATAAAACCAGTTACAGGAAGATTTAATTGGCTCTCTTAAATCTTTTATTTTCATAACAAATATTTTTGTATTTATCGTTATTTGTGTAACTATTTGTTTTAGATAACGAAATTTTACGTCAGATATGGATACAACTCAACGCATAAAACAGCGTTCACGAAACATCAACGTTATTTATAAAAACAAAAAAAAAAAAACACTCACCGTAACCGCGCGGCAAATCGGGCGGCTGTGCCTCGGTCCTCCTCTCGCCCATGACCCCGCTGTTCCTGTTCCTGCCGGGTCTGCTGGGTCTCCTGGCCTGGCTACCATTGTTAGCATTTCCCCTGTCCACCCTTGCGCCACCGTTGCTCTGCTGCTGCTGGTTGCCGTTCTGCTCGTCGTTGCGGCTGCGCCGGCTTGAAGCCGAGGTCGGCGTCGTGTTCCTGGCGTTCTGGTTGGGCGGCTGCGTGGGCGTGCTTCGCGGCGTGCTCTCCCGGCTAGCTGGCTCGGCGCCGTTCCACTGGGGCAGGGGCGGCTCGGCGGGCACAGCGTCGGCGCGCTGGTTCGGCGGGGTCGTACCGCTGCTCGAGCTTGGCGAGATAGCGTCCACGGCTGGCGGCGGCTCCGGCGTCGTCGGGATTATGGCGTTGCTAGGCCTAGAATAAAAAGAAAATCAGAGCGTTGGAGAGCTCGTTAGTTAAAGAGAGAGAGAGAGGGAGAGAGAGAGAAAGAGAGAGAAAAAGAGAGAGAGAGAGAGATAGAAAGAGAGAAAGCGGGTAATTCGTGCGAGACCAATTGGATTTCTATGCGCGACCGGTGAAAGTACGTGTTTTCGCACACTTGTGCTCTATCGCGGCGTAACCATCGTTTAGACAACAAAAGGCAATGGAAGATTGGAAAAAAATTTAATTAGGCGACTAGGTAATTTGAGTTTTTACTCGCTTTTGTGATGCAAATCTAATGTTGATGTAACTCGAAGTGTGATAATAGAAATTTTGACAGCCTCTTGGAAGATAAAGCAATTACGCGCCTATAATCAACTACTGTTTAATCACAGTTTAAAGTACCTGTTAAGCAATTAAAAAAAAAGTATAAAATCCTATTTATCCAAAAGCACTAAATATAGATCCTTGTAGATTTTAAGCTTCAAGACAAGCCCCGCTAGATTAGATAAAATACAGAACTGAAGATACCGCAGCGTCTCGTTCACGAAACTTCAAGAGCCTCTCTGTATTTCTTTACTTTTCAAAATAAAATTCATCGATTCTCAGACAAAAACGATAAGCAGTCCAGTCCAAAAAATACGCTCGCCCAAAACGACTCACCGTGAATTAGGACGGATCCACTGCGTGGTGCGGGTGTAGTGATTGACATAATAAAGCCGGCCGCTCTGCGTCCTTCGCTCCTCCCAGCCGTCGGGCAGGTCCGTCGGACAGCTAAGGTCGCCGAGCAGGTCGACCACGGCGTTGTGACCTACGGTATTGCTGACCGCTCCATTGTGGCCATCGCGTGAGAGTAGGGACACCACAATCTGGCCCTTTATGACGTCCGTGTCGTCCGAGTGGGCCTTGCAGAGGTCCAGGCGTTGATCTAAGAATAAGGAAAAAAGTAACAAGAGCGATATAAAAGTGAATGACGCAAGTTGGGGGTTATTGAGCAAAATGCACCAGTTGTAATTATCTAAAAATGCGCGCCAGAAAAAAAATCATGTGGAGTAGGTACGTACGCGCGCGTGCGCGAGTAATTATATGAGTTCGCGGTTGATTACTTTTTTCTTTCAGGAGTAGAGCGCGTGGATTGAGGTGTGCGGGATTATGGTACCTTTTACCCTTTTTTTCTGATGGTGCGGAAAGGTGTTTATGTAGGATTTTGAACGTTAGGAGGATAATGAAAGCGTTCTATGTGTCGAAATCGTTCCGTTTTTTACTTAAAGTAAACTTATGATCTGTAGAATGCGAATGAGTTTTGTAATAAAAAACAGTCATAGTAGAAAGTTAGTGATTGGAAAATGAATTTTAATTATTAAGTTAGCGATTTTTTAACAATCTGAATAGCTTATCTTGCAATTAAATGTAGTTAATAATTAAATAAAGTTAATGATTTCCTTATATTACTATATTATTACGTTTTTTAAATTGGAAGAAAAGATTTTGAAACTCTAAAAATGTGTTTAATTTAATCTAGAAAATATTATAATTAACTGTATATATAATGTTGTATTGGACTTGTACTTACATCCAGTATCTTTGAGCCTTTGAATAGTGTTTGACAATATTCGCACGCATCCGAGAAAACCTCCCCCCTGCTTTTTGTGGATTTTTCGGTGATTCCATACCGATATGGTAATGCCGTCATTTTTTCCAATGTACCTAATTAAAAAAACATTTGTTATTTTAGTGAAATTAAAAACTTTAATGAGTGGGATTCGAAATTTCGAATGTTCTTTCTGTAATTGCTATAAATTTAGAAGTTTAAAAGTTCGAATCTTGTATACCGTTATATAAATGAAGAAAGTAACGAATGATTACTTTTTCGAAAACGATTTATGAGAACGTCACATTATTCAAACAAATAAAATTAGAAATTCTATAAAATTTACGATTTTTTCTCGAATACTCAAAGACTATTTTGTTATTATAATGTTTTAACAGACAATTTTTTTACGTATTTTGGCATACTACAATATTGTTGTATTGGTTAAACTCTATAAAGTGAGCTTTCTCAAAGTATTTATTTGGAAAATTGGTTTTTGTTATTTTTGCAATCGAAAAATTCGATTTTCGAATATGATTAAATGAACAATGTTAATATGCACCTTTATAATATGAACTTCGAAATTTATATTAATTAGATAATGAACATTCGAAATTTCGAACTCCACACACTTTAATGAAAAAAAATTAATTTTTTCAAAACTATTCAATTTTTAGTATTGGTTGTATACAATAATTTATTTTCTGCTAATAGGCTTAATTTAATTATCTCAATATTAAATGCAACTCAATAATTGTATTACTTTATAACTGTATACTTGATTCAAGTTATATTTATTGTTTGCATGTACAATTTTCTTTAAATATATGTTTTTCTGGTGCAATGAAAGTTTAATTATATTCGCTAAAATGGTATTAATAGATTAATTGTAATATATTTTTTAACCTTGACTAAATGCTCTGAAAGTTTGTGATAAATATTAGAACATTTTTTTCTATAAATTTTCATTGAATTTTTTTTTTTAATTTTGTTTCTAAATTTAATTATATTATAAAACAAATATTAAATTATTTTTTATGAATTTTAATATTATCTAACATGTATATACTATTGGCACATATTGTGTACAAAAAATAGTAAAATATAAAATTTATTTTTTCTTTTTATTAGTCTAATTCTTTTAGTAAAAATTTTTAAATAAAATAAACTTACAAATCATAATGTTGATTCCACTTTGGATCTAGAGTAGCTTTACATGTGTCGGTGGTGTGGGTCTGACCAGAACCATCGACAGTGATTTTAGCAAATGGGTCAGGCAAACCTATAAACAATAATATAATTTATCTTTTCCTAAAATCTTAATTATGGAATTAAATAAAAATTATTAATGTAGGAAAAGACTACTTACGAAATAGGTCTTTCCTAGCAAGATTGCGAGCACATAAGACTGAAAATTAAAATAAATATGAATGAATAAGTTTGATTGAATGGGTAATTCATGTGACGCGATGAAAAATGGAGTCAATTATATTAAACTTAAGAAATGAAATTGAATGAATTCCACTGTGAAAGAGAGAGACAGAAATAAAGTGAGCGAGCACATTAAGATGAATGTACGAGAGAGCCAAACTGAAGAAGGAGCTCTTGGGTGAGAGAAGAAAAAATTAGCCTGCTGCACAGTTATCAATTAGGAAAAAGCACGCGCGTCTTTTTACACTACGAGCGACGACGTTTCGAGCCGGGCGTCTTCTTTCCCTCTTTAGATGAATTCAATTGGCTGCTGTATTAATTAGGCTCCATTTACAGCCAAGTTTAGGGAGCCAAAATGAGTGTACATTGCTTCAAGTTCACGTTTTTACTTTGGATCTTTAGCCTCAGATTTTTTAGTCTATGAACTCTTGTCTCCTTGTTAATTTAAAATTGTTTTGTTGAAAAGTAAAATAAAACTATAAACAAATTTTTTTACACATAAAAATTATTGTAAATAGAAATAAATATTATTGTTAAATTTTAAAAAATCCAATTTTAAATTCATTAATCCTTTAAAAAATAATGTAGGAAACATTGATATCTTTGCAGTTAACTTCTAACAGATTAAATTAAATTAAATTTCACTGTATGCCACATGTAATAAGTAATACTTGAATGAGTTTCTCAACTTTCAAATTCTCAGTACTAAATGGAAAGTCAATTGTAATCAAAAGCTTATTATTATATTGAAATGCTAGTTATTGTTAATACACTTTCATTTTTTTTTTATTTTTAATAATTGATAAATAATTAAAAATGTTATATAAAAATATTATGAAAAAATTATTGACTTTCATCATCATACAAGCAGTATATTCTGATAATTAAATATTTAATTTTAGAAAATGCAAAAAAATACAAATATTTGCTTAAAAATCTTTTATCAAAATTTATATCACTTCAACATTTAATTTATATTTATATACTTAGAGGCCATGGTATTACAAGTTGTCAATATCTAAAAATTTAAGAATATAAAAAAGTATAAAAATCAAAATATTAAAATTATTTCAAAAACATAATCAAGAAGAAAATTATCTTGAAGCAATTTAAAAGATAAGGCAGAAACTAGTAATTCTAAAAGTGTCTGTCCTCCTTGTCTGAGCAAATAAATTATAAGATTCTTAAATTATCAGATCTAATCAAGCCTAATCGCAACCATGCCCCCAATGAACCTGTCACTTGCTTTGCTCTAAATCACTTTGTTGTAATCTACTCCACACTATGCACTTTAAAGCGATGCACTCGCACACAAGAGCCTAAAGCAGAGAGATACACTTCAACTTCATCTTGCATTGCTAAAGATTCAACTTCTACACAATCTTTAAGTTGGAATGGAAAATCAATCAGGCTCAATCAAAACTCATTAACAAGCTACAATTGATGCTCCTCGCGGATCGGTCACACCGCTATCCTTAGGAGGGGGGATAATTGCTCCAAAAAGCATTTTGGAGTAAAAATACCCTGAATAAATCCACATGAATAATCCAGTGGAACACAGGCCTGTATACTCTCTAACTCATCACAATCCCACCTCCCAGTAATAAAATAAATCTACATCCACCACTACAAAATGCACAAGCCAAATGCACCACTGATCAATCAATCGGCATCGCTGCCTCCCTATCACTGAACCAACAAAACCTTCCAAAAAACAGCACAACTCTCTTCACCTAAACGAACCCACATCCAAGCACAATCTTCCACCCCCCATCGAACCCTGTAAGCCAGATGCAGTGTTTCGCTCTCCATGGGGTCCCATCGAAGAGGAGCCATCCCACATCACTGCACCACACTATCTCATTCACCAAGCTCAACACCTCAAACCACGCCGTAAGAATCCACGCAACGAGCTCCTGTCTCCGTAGAAGCTCATCGCCGAGGTGCTTGGAGTTGCTCGTACTCCATCTCTCTCTCTCACTCTCCGTCTCTCTCTATCCTCCGCGGCGGAGCCATATTGAATAATGCACAACAAAAACAGGGCTACGAGGCTCTCCGCATCTCGGTGCGCTAGCCGCTTGGCCTTAGCCTCGGCTAGGGCAAGCCAAGCTGCGCGAGCAGCGAAGGCGTAGACTCACTCGTTAGGCGGATCTTGGTCGCCGCGGTCCTCCTGCTACCGCCAGGATTCGACATTCTCGAGGCACATTGGAAGCCACGGCCGTCTTCTACGGGAGCGCAGCACTCTGGCCTGCTGCACGCTCGCTCTCTCTCTCTCTCTCTCTCTCTCTCACACGCACACACACACACGCACGCACAAGAGTAGAACTGCCCGCAATGTTGCAGAGCCAACTGTGTGTGTCTTGCTTTCTCCGCTGCGCGCGCGCGCGGCGCTTCTCCCCTCCCCCCTTTTTTGCTAGGCTGGTGAGGCTGTGTCTACAGTGGGTCGAGGGTGAGTTGGAAGCGGGTTAGGTTAGTTGTGTTGGTGACTGTATAGCGTCGTGGTTTGTTGAGAGAATTTTTGTGACGAGGGGGCGATATTTTGATTATTCAGGGTGTGTTTAGGTGGTGACTGAATTGGTAATTGTTCTTGTTCTTTTATTGGCCTTGGGTCCCTCCAGGGGACCCGGTATGCCACCATTCATGCGTAGTTGCCCAGTGCAGGGACTTTAATTTAATTTTTTTTGATTTTTTGATTTTTGACGGAAAACCTATAGTTGGTCGGAGGACGTCACCACCCCGACCAACTGGACCTACAGCTTATAGTGGAATTCGAACCACTAGAGACACGGTGTTAATTTTTAGCACATAAACTTTTTATGAAAAAAAGTTAGAGGTGCCCGCCCCGGGATTCGAACCCTGGCCCTTCAGGTCGAAAGACCCAGACTCTATCCATTGAGCCACTGTGCTCTTTTTGAATTGGTAATTGAAATTTTAAGCGGGAAGTTTGAAACTTTTTTAATCTAATTACTGTTTTATACAAATAATTACTTAAAATGAATGTGGGAACTGAAGTTACTATTTTAAAAGGCATTAAAGTAATTTAGTAATATTCAATAACAGTAGAGCTAGTTAGCAAATTTCAAATTTCCCGCCGAAATCGAAGGTAATTCGGCATCATTGAAACGCGCCTTCTTCGAAACTGGTAGGGCTATGTTTCAATTTCAGTTGGTATAAATGAGAAACATAGCTTATTGAAGGATAATGGAGTAAACGAATTATATAGGGGAATTAGAAGTTCTGGTATCACTGGTGCATGTGCATGAAAGATGCAGCCTAACTGCCTAAATAGTGCAATGCTAGAGCTGCAGATTCGTTGCAGAGAAGAGACGGCTGTCCAATAATCACTATGATCCGGTTACTCGCTTAGCCGATGTAAATATACGGAAACCGAAAGATTCTAAATGCGTGCGTCAGATGGCAGTTATAGTTTTATACGCGCTTTTTCATAGTTTCCGAGGATATTTCTATTTCTTCTAAGCCTTAGTGCATTGCATACACGCAGTGTTGTGTGAGCATTAAAAAACGCAAATTAAAAGTTAATTGAATTTTTTTCTGTACTATTTTATTAATAAAATACTACGGTAATAATAAAAATATAATTATTCAAATTATTAATAAAATATTTGAAGAATTATTTCTCTCCATGCTAGACTTTTAAAAGATGTTAGAAATTTAACTAATTTAAATTTATTGTTTTCGCAGATTTATCTCTATATATAGTTATATATATAGTATCATAC
>UELX01004661.1:0-16749 GCA_900480035.1 Eupelmus urozonus | reverse complement strand
ATAGAAGTTATACAAAATAAGATATTTAAAACAATTTACAAAAATAGTTTTGTTATTAATGATAGACCTCTAAATTTATAAAAGTTATTTTTATATGAAGCTCTTTGCTATCATTATGATGAACTTAAAGACACATTTCATAATAGTACATCAAACACTAGGAAGAGAATAATACAAATGCCTAAGAGAAACAGAACTGTTAGTATATAACAAAAACAGCTATATAACTGCGATTAGAACTTTCAATTCTTTACCAAATGAATTGAAAAAATTAACAAATAGCAATTAAAGAATGATAAAAAAAAAGTTGAAAATATGGATAGCAGCTAATAGATGAACTATTTTCTGTAATACTGCTCACTACATCTCATTTTTAATATTACAGCAATTAAGAAAAGTATTTACTTTTCAATTTTAGTGTGTAAGTTAGTTTGTAGGATTAGTTGTGTAAGTTCATGTACCAACCTACGTTCGGGTATTTTGTATGTCTTTTGTAGGAATTTGGTTACGTTGTAATTTGGTTGAATAAATAAAAATAAATAAAAAAAAAAAATAATATAAAATAAGCTTTATATTTTTGTTGCTCTAAATCAAATTATTATAAATAATTTTGGGCCAAATAAATAGTTTTAAATTATAAAGAAAGTACTTTTCTAAGTACTTTTAAAAAATATATATTTTCTTATATAAAAAATAGTAATATTGAAAACTCAAATTTGTATATTCTCTGTGTTAGCTTAAATAAAATCTCGATAATTTTCATCTGATTTATGCATGCAAATGTTATATTAACAAGGATAGTTTGTAATTTTCTTATCTAGAAACAAAGCCCAATATCCAAAGTAAATAGAAGGTAAATGTTATTGAGTTTGCATTTAATAAATTATATCCCAAAATATAAGAAAAACGTATTGCAAAAATTTGTATCTTTTTTGTTATTATTTTTTTACTTTTAATTGTTACAAAAAAATGTTATAAACTAAACTAGAAAGTTGAAGCTGTAATTTATGATTTATAGTATGAAAAAAAATCTTTTAAAAAGATATTGATAATCAATAATTGTCACAGAAAAAATGAAAATTTTGTTCATTTTAGTTATTGCTCTTTTTAAAGACTTTTTGTCATTATATTTCAGTATAAATATTTTTGTGACATGAATATTTTTAGAGACGACTTATTTTGAGTATCAAAATAAAACTAACAATTTTATATTTTAATTGAAAAATTTTAAATTTTAATTTTTAGCGCAAGCAATTCAAATGTTTTTATCCAAAAAGGCAACGTTTTTTACAATATATCACGCGTTTTGAGTGCAAGCTAGCATCTACACAAACGCCTAATAAAACAAATTAGAAAGTTTGGATTTCGTTTATAGATAAAAATATGCAAATAAATATTTATAGTAATTATAAGATAGTTATTATAGTATGTTTATAGAAAATCATTCAAAAATGATTACCCAAAAATACTGCACGGTTTTACAATGTATAGGATCTGTTGTTCGTATAAAATTCGTATATCCAATTTCGAATTGATCACACATATCTTTAAAGCTTCGTGATATCATTTTACAATATTGGTCTGTGGGTAGATTTAGAAGTTTCGCAGCTTGCTCAACTTTGTTGCCATGCTCGTCAGTACCCGTATTCAATACAGTTACATAGCCTTGCATAGAATTATATCTAGCTATTGCATCAGCTATAACTGCTGTATATAAATGACCAATATGAGGAACTGAAAAAAAAACGTTAAAATATCTCGAAATTTTATTAAGAACTTTTAATATATTTTATCACTAATCTTTAGAAATTAGGTATTTTAGTAAAGTTAGTTTTTATTTACCAGAATTTACGTAAAAAATTGGTGTAGTAATGTATTTACATTCGGATGCTATTTGAGAATATGATCTTAGTGTATTTTGACTTTGAATTACTTTTGATCTCCATAGTTGTGATGTTACACTCCAAGACCATTGTGATTTATGGCTTTGTTTCAAACAACTAGAGAAAACTGTAACACAAATTATTTGTATAATAATTGTAGTATATTTTCTTAAAATATAATTCCAAATGCAAGGCATATTCTTTTAGTATTGACTAAGTAAGGACTTGCAAATTTAATTTAATATTATAAGCTATGATTTACATTTTTGGATAGATATAGCTTCATTCAATAAAGGAAGTTCAAATTAAATAAAACTAAGATCACTATTACCAAGAAATTATTTGGTTCTGTAAAAAATATAACAATTAAATTAATTATATAATAACTTTTATTTTAAGGAATCTATATTTACAATTCACACTTGTTAATTTCATTGTTTATTTTGATTCTTCTTTGTTAGTAGTTCACCACTAGCACCAGCATCAAATGAAATAGTCTCTAGATGGGCAATCAAATCCATATGTTTAAATTCATCTGGTTTTTCTGTGAAAGTTTCAAGCAACTTTAATCGTTGAGGATGATCAGAAGTATAATACATTTGTAGTTCATTAGCTAAACATTGAGCTTCCGTCACACTTATAGATTTGGTGTCGAATTCTCCTCTCATCAAGACAATGCCTTTACTATCCAGTAATTCTGTGTAATGTGTCATTGTTAAACACTCAGGAGCATTTTCCTTATGTGTCTGATACCAAAGCAATGGGGTCATATGAACTTCAGTTCCTTGAAACTGAATCATAATGAATTCATAACCATTTTCTCGTGGTAAAGGTAGTAAAAAGGTACTGTACTTTCTTCCTCGTTCAAAAAGTTTTTCAAATTGTTCCTTTGTTAAGACTCCAGCAATGCAATCTTTTTGCTTGTGATACTGATGCCAAATTTCAGTGATTTCTTCTTTACTTTTGTCTTGAATTAATTCTATTTTCATTATACTACTTAATTGAACTTCTTTGGTTTGACTTCCGGGCTCTAAATTAGGTTTGGCTGCCTGTGTAGCTTGAAACTGTTTTCTTTCCTTGGCTTGACGTTCTTGAAAAGCGAGATGTTTCACATGAATGTAATATTTTTTTTATAAATATAGCATATTTTTAAAGAATAATAATATAATATGATTAAAAACAAAATTAGACTTAAACAAAAAAAGAAAAGTATGCAATTTTTGTGAAAGAATTTGCCTTGCACTTATGATTTAATAAATTTTGAATTTTAATACAAGCAGTAATATACACATAAATAATTATTTATTTTGTACTTTGATTGATTATTTTTACAGTATAAATATACAAAATTCTTATATATAAAAACATTATGTTTAAAAATGTATCTATTGTTGTTCTAAGAGAAAGCAAGCATTGAATAAAGTAGTATTTTATATGTAAAAATAAAAATAAAAATTTTGACATTATTGATAAAATATAAAATGGTATAATTACTGCAGATTCGTAAGTAGTAAAAAAGTGTTGATACGTATAGGTTATGTACCTTTCTCCTCTTTTATTTTACGCTCCTTCTCCTCGATCCTTTGCAAAAACTCTTCGGGACTTGTTTCTTGAAGCTTAGCGATCTTCTGCGCGTATTTGTCGAAGTACGGATTTTTTTGAAGGCCCTCCAGGGCCTTTTCCATTCTCCCCCGGCTCGTCATTATTGATCTGTTTGAGGTTAGAGTAACAATGTTGCTCGTTTTCTTAACGGCTTTGAAAAACGAGATGACTTTATTCTGTCGTAAAAGAGAAGAGGCCATTGACGATTCTCGTATTCAAACTTTGATTACGAATTATTTTTAATAACGACTACCTTTTAACTATTTTGTGAAAGGTATTATTTTTTCGTACTGTTCGCCGCCATGTTGAATTATGAAAATCGTCTGCAAGATTAGAACTCTAAAGGTCAAGTTTTGAATTAGTCAATTATAATAAAAAATCAAAATTTATTAGATTATAATTATATTTTCAAAAGATTTTTGATCCTAAGTCATTGATAGAGTCAGAATTACAAAAATTTGATTCTGATGTGTATATACATTTTGAGTATATAGACAAAGTAGCACACGAGTTCCGTTTTATTACAGCAGCAGTGCCGTACCATTCAAAATCAAAATGCATTCTTTTAGTTTTCTATGAAAATTTATTGCAGCATATCTCATTTTATAAATTTAATTTAATCCTAAGAAGATTGTATGGTAACTTGAGTTTGAAAAATTTAATTGTTAAAAATAATTTTAATATATTTGGAATGAAAGCTGATTTTTTTAAGAGGGCGATTCAATTGAACTTGTCTAGTTGCGGTACTGTGAAATCTTACAAGTTCGACGGCTACGTAAATCAAATCCTTTTTATTTTAAAAATTTTTATGAAAATCAGCATGTAACGGTAATTTATTTATAAACGATCGATAACACAGCAAATTTGTAGTTTATAGAATGTAATAAAGAAATTTTGCTAAAATTCTAAACAAGTAATGAGAATAAATATGCGTTTAAAAACAATTATTCGACAAATTTTTATAAAAGAAGATAAAATATAGATTTAAAATGTTTAAATGTAAATTTAAAATAATTTTCATATTTTAAAAATAAAACTGCATTAAATAAAATAAGCTCTTATTAACATCTCCATTTGAAAAAACTTTGCAAAGTATACTGTCTTTTCGATCAAATTTTAAAAATGATAATCTTTTCATTGACAGATCGCACATCACATAAACATATATATATATAGCGCACGCTATATAGAATCTCGCTTACCGTCACGTTACAAATCGTACCATGACCCGGTAAAAAATACAGCTGCTCAATCGATTCGTGTAGTGATGGTGACGTACAGTTTCCGCAACGTCAAAACCAGCATATATTCATCCATACCTACGTACACATCTACATATATATACATCAATACGAGTGCGAAAGAGACGGAGATACATATAACCGAGTTAAAAAAAAAGAGAGCCCATAGTAGAGCGCAGACCGCTTATATATACGGCCCCCAAGACTTATTAGCGCGACGGGCCCGTTCCGCCGCAAACGGAAGCCCCATAAGAGGGAATTCTCAGATCTCTCGGCTCTTTCTAGGTACATATACATCGACTTTCCGAAAAGCCTCTAATAAACGTCTGAATTTGGAAAAAAAAAGCAACCCCCGTTGTTTCTTTGAGACATATATATATATATACATATTAGAGCTCTATTCTTTCTCACGTACAGAGAAAGAGAGAGAGAGCGGCAGCAGAGCTCTGGTGAACCACCACACCCATACATAGAAGCGCAGCGCCTAGCGGTGCGGGCAAGAGAAAGACAAAGAAAGGGGACTATACGACACGCGAAGAGCGAGCGAAATAGACTGCGCTCGCGCGTACACGTTGCTGCTGCTGTTGCTTCCTCCTCTCGTCGCTCACAGCGCTGCATGTCTCTATGCTCTCCGTGCCCATATAGCCGCAGAGAGAGAGAGAGAGAGCGAGAAAGCGCAATATTTCCCAATTCCCATTACACGAAAAGGCAAGTCAAGAGAGAGAGAGAGGAGGAGCCCTGCCTCTCTCAGAGTATACAGTGTGTCCTCCGCGTATATACACATCGCGCTTTCGGCTCTCTCTCGCCTATATACATCGGCTCTCTGAAAAGCTGGCCGTTTTTTTCGCGCGCGCGCGCGAGAGAGAGAGAGAGAGAGCTGACCCCCTCGCGAGAGCCCCTCTCTCTATAGCTAGCGAGAAAGAGAGAGAGAGAGAGCAACGACGGCGACGGCGCAGAAGAGAGCTCTACTCTCTCTCTCTCTCAGTGTCTCGGCTGCGGCTCTCTCAACAACGGCGGCAGCACCGAGCCAGCTCTGAGCAGCACACACAGCAGGGCTCTCTCATCGCGAGTAGCGCAGGCTGGCTGGCTCTGGCAGCAGGCAGGCAGTAGTGCTGGTGTGAGTGTGGTGGTGCGAGTGCGAGGAAGGAAGAAAGAGAGCGAGAGAGCGAGAGAGAGAGAGAGAGAGAGCGAGCTCTCCGCGCGACACACGGCCGCGCCACGGAGCCGTCGTCGTGCAGCGGTCTGTGTCCCTTTTTTTTCCGCCGCCGTCAGCGTCTCTCTCGCAGCTCTCGTTGCCGCTGCTCTGCGCGTCTACGTGCACATCGTCAGGGTGTAGCGCGCGCTCGCGGCCCCGCGGCGATATCGGCCCACTGGACAAGCCTGCGAGAGACAGACAGACACATCGCGCGCGCCGAGAGGAAAGAAGAGAGAGAGAAGACGGACACTCGCACGCAGACGGACGGACAGAGAGAGAGAGAGAGGAGAGCGCGCGAGGTGCGTGGCAGCAGCGCAGCAGCAGCAGCTGAGTTTCTCTTGTTGAGTTGTGCGCGCGTAAAAGCGAGGAAAAGCAGCAGCCATGTCGATAATAGGGATCATCAACAAGAGCGAGTTCATCGTGGGCGGCAAGTACAGGCTCATGAGGAAGATCGGCTCGGGCTCCTTTGGCGACATTTACCTCGGCGTCAACATGTCCAATGGCGAGGTAAGGGGGACACACGCATATACGCTCTCTCTCTCTCTCTAAGCCTTCTCCCTATCTCTTTCTCTCTCCCTCTGTCTATGTGTATCCCGTACGTGTGTATGCCTCTGTGTGTGGGTAGAAGCGCCTCGCTCGCTCGCGCGCGCAAGCAACCTTTCTCTCTCTCTCTCTCTCGGCCGCCTGTTTTTTTTCTCCTTTTCGTTTCTCCTTAGCTGTCTACGGGCGCGTTTTCGCCGAGGACGCTCTGCTTTTTTTCTCCGTTTCCCGTCTACTTAGCAGCGTTGCTCGAAACGAGAGGGCAACGTACATGCGCGAACACATATATATACACAGCTAGAGAGAGAGAGGAGGGCATAAGCAAGCGTGCAAGAGCGCGATGGCGCTTTTTGCCTTTTCTTCGTGCTCGTTGGATACACACACACACACACTTGTACGTGTATATACAGCGCACACGTACACATTGTAGCCTGGCCGAGAGCGACTCTCCGTGCAACGGATTGTCGAACGTGTGCTGTGTGTTGCACAGCCAGCGCACCTTTCCTTTTTTTTTTTTGTACTCCTCTTTTCCCTGGCGCGATTACGAAATACACAGAGATCGGAGAGCAAGAGGGAGAGAGAGCGAGAGAACCCGTAATATGGCGAGCGCGCCGCGCGAGAGCGAAAAAGAGAGCGAGGCGGAGTGGGAGAAAAAGACAAAAGCGCAGTTATTTCGGAGTCAAGGGGCATTTTTCGTAGGAATTGCGCTGCTTAGCGAGCGCGCACTTTGCTCGCAGCTACTTACTCTCTTTCTCGCTCTCTCGCTGCGCGTTACACACACTCTTGTGTGTGTGTGTGTGTGCCTCTTGGAAGCAATGGCAGCAGCACACGCACAACATACAATGGTGCCCTGTGTGGATGATACACACAGGTGTATGGTTTCAGGACAATGCCTCTGATCAGGTGGATGATGATGCATGCGTTTGCCTGGGCTCTGGGAATCCATAAATGGGCCAAGGTTTAGCCTTAACGGGGTGGTGTAGCGTAAGGCAACAGCCTGATTGCACAAAGTGCACGGCTTGATTGAGCAAAGTCCAGTGACAAAAGAATTTCACAAATATTAGAGAGAGAGAGAGAGAGAGGGATCAGCGGGTTTCTGTCTCTGAAGCTTTAGGAGTTTGGATGGGGAAAGTTGACTGATTAATCATGCTATTTTTACTATTTAGGCAATGAGCTGTTTCCAGCTTATTTAGAATATTTCTTAATTTCATGAGTTAGTTAAATCAGTTGAAGTAATTTTTAAAACTTTGTGCTTGGTACACTTTAAAGCAGGAAATAATTTTCTTTTGATTATCATTATGATTTCTGTAATCTTGCATTAAACAAAAAAGATTAAACCCAATAAAAAGATTATTTTAAAAAATTAAGATTGCATTAAACATTTTTTTTAACTGATTTTAGAAATTAGGTTTGAAAAAGAAATTAATCTTACAAGATTTTGATAAAGAACTTAAAAACATTTATTTCATCTCTGCAAATACTTTTGTTGGAAGTGCATAGAAGAAAAGAAAAACTCAAACAAGCATGTCATTATCTCTTATCACTGATCTGGAGTAAAGCTTCTACGTAGAATAATCTTAGATTCAAGTTGTTTTTCTTGTGCATATCCATTGACAGAAAAGACGTCAATGCTTGTATTTCAATATTTTAAAAGGATAATTTTTTAGCAAAGGTCTTATTTTAATCTATTTAGCTAAATTAAATTGAAACTATAAAGAAAAAACTACTACTTAGTCAAATTGGCTTTATATTTTAGTTAAAACTCAGATTGTACTTTGAAACATACACGTGCTTATAATTGGATACACTAAGTTTGAACAAAAAAAAAAAAAAGAATATTAGATTGGTATATTTATTCAATGGTAGATAAGTAAATCAGTTGAATCCTTAACTTTCTTCAATTGCTAGGAATGTGACATCAGTACAAAGGCAACTTGTCATCTCTTTCCATTATACTTTGTTCATCTTGAGCATTATTAATAAATCTGAAAGAGTATTTGTTTAATAATTTATTGAATAAAATTAAATAAATGATGTATTTATAAAATCTGAAGTTATAATAAGTAATTAAAGCATAATATAATACATAATATTTTAGTATATCAAATTGTACAAAATATTATTAAATAAATTTCTATTTAAATAATTTATATTTTTTCCTAAATAGTTTATTATTATATAAAACAATTTTTGATATTCACATTTGCCATACTGATATACAATGCTTCAATGTGCCTATGTAATCAAATATTTTCAATAAGAAATGTTGTTCTTTGAATATAGTTAAAATACACATATATGTTATTTATTTACTTAGTATTTATCATGATTTTCTAATTATTTGTACAGGAAGTTGCAATTAAATTGGAAAACGTCCGAGCTCGCCATCCACAGTTATTGTACGAGTCCAAATTATATAAGATATTACATGGTGGTGTAGGGATACCCCACATACGCTGGTAAGATTTTGTTAAAATCATGGATTAAATTGTTACAACCCATTATTTTACTATTTATCCTACTGTTTTCATTTTTAATATATTGATTTCTATCTTAGTAATTCTTTTACAAAATATTATTTCTAAAAATTGTTTTGTTAAACTTAATTTAAATAAAAATCAAATTTTTTTTATAAATAATACAGAAAATTGTTACTATTTTGGAGTCACTATCAGTTTTACGACATTTTGAGTGGTGACAAGTTGATGATTCATGAAATTCTTAAAATTCTTAATGCATTCATCTATTTTATGACGTACATTGAAATATAAATATACAATCAATTTTTTTTCTTATCAAATGGCTAAAGAAGTAATAAAACAGTATTTTTAAACTTATCATTTTTTTTCTTATTACAATATAATTCTTAAAATATTAAAATTATGAAATTTCACAAATATTTAAATAATAATTTATAAATTTTTAAAATTATTTATCTTGTAGGTATGGTCAAGAACGCGAGTATAATGTCCTAGTGATGGACCTACTAGGTCCGTCACTTGAAGATTTGTTTACTTTTTGCTCTCGAAAATTCACAATCAAGACAGTCTTGATGTTAGCTGATCAAATGATAGGCAGGATTGAATTTGTTCACTGCAAACATTTTATTCATAGAGACATCAAGCCAGACAACTTTTTAATGGGCATTGGCCGTCATTGTAATAAGGTAATAATGAGTACTATCATTTATATTTATTAAAATTAGCTAATGAATCTATTAAATTAGATAAAACAACAGCACTAAAAGTTTCACATGCAGCACTACTTCAAAATCATTTTCTATATTCTACTTTACTATATTCTACAGCTATTCCTCATCGACTTCGGTTTGGCTAAGAAGTTCCGCGACACACGTACCCGAATGCACATAACCTACCGTGAAGACAAGAACCTGACGGGCACGGCGAGGTACGCCTCCATTAACGCTCACGTAGGCATCGAACAGAGTCGCCGAGACGATATGGAGTCACTCGGCTATGTGCTTATGTACTTCAACCGGGGATCACTACCCTGGCAGGGCCTCAAGGCCGCGACGAAGAAGCAAAAGTACGAGAAGATCAGCGAGAAAAAGATGTCCACACCTGTCGAGGTTCTCTGTAAGGTAAAGAAATGACAAATGTTGATGCGACGTTTTGGAGTATCGGCACAATTACAATGATTTTCTTTTCTAGTTTAGATGGAAATGATTCATTCATTTAGAGTCCACTATCTAGTATCACCATTTTGAATATTTAGGATCAATTTTGTTATTTTACTTTTTATATTTATATCATGATGCTATATACTTACAGCTAACACATTTTATAGTTGATAAAATACTTTCAGACACATAAATGTTTCTATTTCATTTCCATAATTTATAAAAGGTAAAATTGTGATGTACTAATATAAATTTTCAAATGCTTTGGCAACAAATTGGTGATATATAAAACACGTATTTACTAAATATAAAATCTATTTTTAACTGAAATAAATAAGTTATTAGTAATTGATTTATTTATTTCACTTGAAAATACCAACAGGTATTTAGGTTTATATTACTTGCAAAATAAAAATTATTTATTTATCTTTTTATTATTTTTATCTTAAATATATTTGCAAAAATATATTTTTAGCAATTTGTTTAACCCAATTATATAAGATAAAATTAGAATTTGTAAGTACAAAATATTTCAAAATATAAATAAAATTTAAAGCAAATTAATTTATATTGCTTATAGAAAAAGCTAATTTTTAATCTCTATTATGCTAACTTTTTGAAAATTAATGTATTTTGGAGTTTTTCAAAATCGTTTTATGTGACAGATATAAAAATCTCTTTTGTGATATGTCATTTTAAAAACCACTTTAGTTTAAAAATATTAAATTTATTTTAATAAGTAAAATCGTATTACATTTTTGTAAACATATTCTTCTCCTTTATTCTTGAAAAAAGTTATTTTTTCGACGAAATAAGTTTCAATAAAATTATCTATGAAATGTCGACATATCTGAGGATGAAAACGTCGACATCTAAATAAATAATTTCATAGCCATTGATACAGTTCTTAATAAAAATATTTTCTATTCCTACTATTGTTTTGACTTTTCTTTGACTCATACGAAAATTAATAAATAGTATTAAAAGCATATTAATAATAATAAAACATCACATTAATCTTATTTTTTATAAACTAGTCTATAAACTAGTATATTTTATTTAAAAAAAAATATTTGCTTTTACAGGGCTTCCCAGCCGAATTCGCTATGTACCTAAACTATTGCCGAGGCTTGCGTTTCGAAGAGGGTCCGGATTACATGTATCTGCGCCAGCTGTTCCGCATCCTCTTCCGCACGCTCAACTACCAATACGACTACACGTTTGACTGGACGATGCTTAAGCAGAAGGTCGCGGTCAGCATCAACAACGGCCTGTCGACGACGCCTGTACCCGGACAGTCGCAGCTCGCGCAGGGGCAGGGAGCAGGCCAAGGCCAGGCACCCGCCCAGACCGCCGCTCAATCAGGTGCATATGAATTGCACAGAATAAATCGTTTAACGTAAAAAAAGTATAAAGAGAAGGTGACAGATTGAAAAGATATCGGGTTACGCGGCCCCATTTACCCACTCCCCTCCCGCATAGCTGCGCGTTGAAATTCGAATATATTTCGATTGCATATTCTTGATTGCAGAAGATAATTGTAGCCTATTTTTAAATTTTCAGAGTTCTCATGCTTTTTTGACTTTTTATTATGATTTACAGCTATTTCATTCGTTTAGTTTAAAATTCAAATTGTTTGTAAATTATTTTGAAATTTTTTTTCTTAAAGGATTTCATAAAATAAATTAATATTGTAATAAGTGTAAGTACATATCCCATAAGGGCCTAATCGTAAAGTAGAAAAAAGTACTTTAGTTGGATTTCAACGTACACCTTATGCTTTAATGCTTGGTTGAAATGGCAAAAGATCGAAATTCGGTCCACTACGTTTCTTTTTATGTTGAAGTTTTTGTCACTTTTTGTAACAACTTATTTTAGATGAACATTACTTTACACATTGAATCATTATAAAATTAACTAAAAATTTTTATTTTACCGTAGGATAATGATGAGCATTAAAGGATCTAAAGGTTAGAATAGGTTATTTATAAACTTTAATTTTGTCAACATTTTGAGTATCAAAAGATAAAAATTGTATTTCTGTTTTACAGGAATATTTTCATAGACATTTCACATTTAGAGTAGATAATTTTTTATTAAATTTTTTAAAACAAATTTGATAAGCCGGGCGTGATTGATAATTGATAGTTGATAGTTGATAGTTCAGTTACTTGATATGTGTGATAATCGAAACTAAAGTTTAAGATTTTCTAATATTATTAGTAATAAGATTTAAACTTTTACTTTATAAAAGTTCAGAATTTTTTTGATAATTAGTGAGGTATTAGATATTCTATATAACTTGCACTGAACATGTAAATAATTTGTAATTTTAACTTAATTAATAACTGGCTTATGCAATATAAAAAAATAGAGTTAAATGCAAAACTTAGTTATTTTATTTAGTATTAAAAAAATTTTCTAAAAACATCATCATTGTAACATAAAATAGTAAGACGTGTTCATCAAAGACAATAAGTACTTGACTGTAGATTGTTCAATATTTTTGGACTGTCTTTATTTGAACGGATTATTTGAATTTTGATTTTATATTTTACTTTTATTTTTTTCGTGTTTCTTATAAATCATGTAAACTTTGCTTACTAACATTTTCATCAATGCATATAAAAATATTAATTCCTCTCTTGGATTCATTTCTCCCGTACTAGCATTTTCCTTAGATTTTGTCACTTACAAAGAGGGATCTGAATGTCCAAAAAAGGGATTTTAAAAATTTTTCGAATATCCATTTTTGACAAAATAATTTCTGAAGATGGAGTTCAATGATATCTCTTGTCGTAAAATTAAGCAAACTCTAAACAAGTTTTTAAAGTTTTACTTTAATTTTAGTAGGACAAATAGTTTTATTATTGCGGTCAAAGGAAAATGCTAAAACGCATATTTTTTTTCATAATAATGTTTATTTATAATTTTTTGTAATGAAATTTTTGAAAAGACAATTAATTTAAAATTCAATAATCCAAATAATTTGTCATAGCTTGTATTACATGCTTAACGTATTGCGTTTTACTCAAGTTAGCCTTTTAAGTTTCATTTATTTTGTAATAAGAACAACGTATTTGACGACAATTTTAATTTTTTGTTGTAAACTGTATTGTAAAGAATTTTTTTTTGTAAACCTTATAAAAGGTTTTAGAATAAATTTTATCAATAGAAAAGCAATTTTATTTTTATTTTTTACAAATAAGACACTAAAAATAAAATGTTATGTTGACCTTTTATTTGCATTTTTACCGCGTGTATGACTCATTCTATTGTTTATACAAAATCAGTGAGTATGGATATATTAATTTTGATTTAATTATTAGTAATACAAATTGGGTATGTGTATATCTTATTAGTTATAAAATTTTTATAAATTACACTGATCCGTGAGAAATGAATCCATTTGTTTAATATTTAATTAAAGTAAATCATTCATTGCAGAAACGATATGTATCGAAACAATATTGTCATATAAGATTTGATTTCGATATAAGCATTGTCTTTTATTCAGCAGGAAAATAGATAATGCAAAATAGCATGTTGATTTTTATTGTGTTTTTTAACATTTTAAAGAAGTTATCAATGTAATTTAAAAGCAGTCCAAATGATATTCTACATTTCATAATACTTAAAGTGACTTTTATTTTGTTGATTTATGATATTTAATTCAAAATCATCCAAGCTGCTTTTTTAGATTATAAACGTTTTTCGCACCAATTTAAAGGTTTTTTGAATCTATAATTTTCTTTTAATCACAATCATTTATTTTGTTCTTTATTCAGAGTTGGGCAAAATCATAATGAAAAATAAATCATTATGATATTTACGTTACGATTGAACGTTTGAACGATTAAAAAATTAATATGACATTTTTTTACAACGTTGTTTTGATAATTTAACAATGATTTATTTCTAATTCAGAAGTAACGATTGAGTTTCAATAATTTTAGATGTCCAACACTGGTTTAATTATATTTCATTCCTAAAATGCATCATATCTTATTTTTTAATTTTTCCATTAATGTGTTAGTTGCATCAAGAGGGAACCTTAACAGCAGGATAAATCAATGGATGGAAACGACTGCTCCTGGCACGCCGGATAGGCCTATCGCGAAACAATAAGAAAAATACCGCTTAGCAATGTCATAAACGGTCTTCCTATTATATTTCTTTCGATTTCAAGAATATCTATACCTTTTTTTATAACTTAAATATGGAATATCGGAGACATTTAAAAAAAAATTTTTTTCGATCATAAGGGAAAATATGTTTATTTCACGTGATGATTCTTGTCAACGAATTATGCATACAAATTTATACTACATATGTTTTCTGTACTTGCCTTTATAAATATCCTAATGTATGCAGTACTCGAACATATAACAATGTGATATAGAGTTAGTTGCAATATATTTTAAAAAAGATTATATTTTACTTGGATTTAACCTTGTAAAGAAATTAGCAAATTTATCGATAAATCTTTTTAATATGGACTCAAGTCTTGTACATCATTGAATGCATTTTTTATCATCCTCAGCTTCTTTTTGATCTAGTTTTATAACTGTACTTTATCATAATTTAAATTTAATTACAATGTCATTATCAAACGGAAGTGCACACTTAGTTTCAAGTATGAACTGATGCAACATGTACAGAAATAAAATCATGTTTATATATTTCAACTCTTTTTTTTGACCTAGAAAGACTCGCAAAAGATCAGAATTGGTAGAAAAATAAGAGCTTTTGGTAAAATGTGTTAATGATTCTCTGACAGATAATAGATAACAGATATATGATAAGAAAAAAGCATATTAATTTTGTTTTATTTTGATTTAGGGTGATGTATACAGTTAAATATTTTTACACAGTTATAGTAGCTGTATAAAATCTGTAAGTTTATTTTCGAATATATATATCGTGATCATATTCAAACTTTATAATTAAAAAATGAATAACTGTTACAAATTTTCTTTCTTTAACAATCAGACTAATGAAAAAAATCTTTTTTTAAATATAAATTTTTAGTATTAAATTTATTGCATTCTAAAATAGTACATTATTAAAGATCTTCTTTTATGAAAATTCTTCGAGTTCTATAATATTGCGTTTAAGTAAAAGAAATTTTTCCTTCTGTAATAGCTATCTAAGACTGTATAATCAATTTCAAATATTATAAACATTATTATACAAAATGATGATTGAAAAATGAAACTCCACAGTCTATGATGTGTTAAAATAATGTCATTTCAAACTAAAAAATTGTACAGTAAAAATTTAAAGGTATAGATTGTGTAAATAATAGTTTGTAAACTACTTAAATATAAAAATGTAAATTGAGTATAATAATTATCTACAATTTTTAGTTTTAACTGCATTTGTAATGAATTTGATTATGAAGAGATCTGTGGTAAAATTAGTTTTGTATTTTCGAATTTACATAAAAATTTTCACCTGTTTAAAAAGTTATTTTTTAGTAAATATTTATTTGAAAAATAATTAGTCAATTTTTATGAGTAATTAAAATTAATAATTAAATAGAATAATTTATAACCCAGGTTAAAATTTTTTTTAAATTGAATTTTTATGAAAAATTAAATACATTTTAATTAATTAGTGAATTAATTCTGTATATTTTATTGAAATACAATAATTGTATAACTTTTAAATATAATAAAAATAAATGAATAGAAATATGTTGTAAATTGCAAAAATTCCTACTTATATTATGTATATACAACTTATAGTATTTTGTTTGGAAAATAAGTAGTAATTTTAAGCTGAATCTAAAATATTTATCTGTATACTGTACCCTCATTGCAATTAAGGATTAAAATATTATTTATCACGTTGTTATTCTATTATTGTTAAATTATCTATATCAATCAAAATTATATAGTAAAATATATGTATAGTGATAGTAAATTATGCACCTAGGGATCAAATAAAAAATGTTCCAGATCGCATGAAAATTATCACCTGAACAGAAGGTGAAAATAACAAATATGCGAACTGAGGCATTGTTTTCTCTCTCGGTGCGTATACTATTTTTTTTGGCCGAAATTACAACCTTTGCAATCTGGCACCGTCAGAAAAAGTGGTACTTTCAGCTCGTTAGGCAAAAGAACTTCTACTAGCACACTGATGTTTAGAGTTTTAGTTTATTCGTATGTCAAAATCTTCATCATTACAGTTTGAGTATGTGCATCGTTAATGTAAACAAATTTTATATTAATGTTTTTATTATATACGTTTCCATCTTATGTAAAGTTTACCTTTAAAATGATGTTGCTATATTTCTAGTTATATATTTTTTCAAATATGAAATTCACTTAATGAACTTTCTGATAATAAGCCTTTTAAAATTTTTTTGATACTCCGTGCGCAAAGCTCGATTTTGCGCACGCTCACACAACAAAGAGAATGCTAAATCTCGCTTTGTGCACATCGTATCAAAAAATACGGTTCGATACGTGAGCGAAGAAGTGATTTCAACCTTGTATGGCTTTTTCCCTCTCGCTTCGCTCGGGTGCAAACGTCCACCCGAGGCTGAAATCACTTTTTCACCATACCCTGGCCGAAAGTACCACTTTCGCTCCCGGCTCAAAATCACGAAAGTGGTATTTTCGGCCCGGGTATGGTGAA
>UELX01004660.1:0-16751 GCA_900480035.1 Eupelmus urozonus | reverse complement strand
ACACGTAATATTTTGAATCGGCACTTTCTTGACTTTGCTCCTGAATTGACTCTTTATTGCGCTGACCCGACGAAATAATTAATTTTGTTAACAAATTAATTTTAAAAAACACTAAAATAAAATTATTTGTTATCAACTTAAGTAATATATTTTTATTGTAATATTAATATTACAAGTAATATTTAAAAATTTTTTAATATTTGTATCACATCAAATTTGCTTTCTATACGTATGCTAAAAAATAGAAATCCACTATTTGAGTACTAATTTGTTTAAAAAAGCTGTTAAAGCACAATGTGTAACAAATATTGGACAAATGGACTTATTTGTTATGTCTAGATATCAGAGATACGTAAATATAACTTAGATAATGTTTTACTTTCAAATTTTCCTTTAAAATAAAATTACCTTAATTTCTCAATATCTTTGCCTTCCCCGGCAACCTTTTTAAAAAGCACAGACAAACCCTCCCGCAGAAAGCACTAAATTTTACGTCTTCCGCCTGTACGATGGGATAAATTATGTTTTCCTAAAATTCTTCTCCAACAAAACGCGCGCGCGCCGAGCGAAAAGAGTCCGAAATGTCTTACTTCAGTTTTACGATATTTCCACCGCTACTGGCTCTCGTCTGGAAGCGCGATGAACTAGTTAAGGGGTAAGAGTGAAAAGTGGAGTTTGCAACATCGGGACAGTAAAGTTATATTTTTATGCGTTACAGCAGGAAAAGCCGAAACTTGTAAGCTGTTAGCTTGTTATATGTACGAAAGTGTAAACTTACAAGGGAGAGAAAAAAAGGAAAATTTCATTTCCGCTCTCAGTCATAAAAACATTATTGTGAAACTTCTTTCATCTCTCGAGCGCCTCCTGCAGAAGCGCGTTTCTTTTGTGAGAGGCGGACCGGAGACGAGAGGCGTTTTCTTTGATACACACCTAGGGAGCGCGAAACACTCGGGAAATTCCATTAAAAATCGGCTGAACCGCGATAATGAATAGCGAAAATTTCGTATCAAAGAGCCGGCTGGAATTTAATCATGTTCTTTGATTCCGGGATAAAAGATCGGGAAGCTGGAAACAAGATAGATTTTTGTATGAACTTTGATATTATTCTTTTATATGAATTTTTATGCTCGTTCTAGAGTTTCTGAATGATAGATGGTAAATCCCTGCACTTAGATAGGATGCAAATTTTTGGCTCGCGTCGTATTCTCTGATGATAGCGGTCGCTGAAGTAGGGCAATTTTTCCTCGTTAGAATGTAAATTAAAAATAAATGACACGGTTACGAAGGAGACTTAACAACCATCAAAGCTATAGTTAATTTATGCATAAAATATTTTAAGTACCGCAGTGTTTGGTGAAATTCTTATACATTTTGTACATAAGTTACTGTAATTTTAAATTTCTTACAGGGCTATATTGTTTAATGTGTATTTTCAGTAAGATATACATGTAATTAAATACAAATATTGAGATTTCATTTAACTGTCTAAATACCAGAACTATGGGTTAAAAATTGTTTTCAAACGGATATTAAATTCTTGAAGACCAGTTAATTTTAAGAAAAGATCTAGTTCTTGTTTTTGATTAGAAGAGCAGAGTTAACGAGATATTTTTTCAACAAGAAAAATTAGATGTAATAAGAGGGAGTTTTGCTAGTTGTTAATACATATAGTACTTCTAATGAGCAAAATAAGCTCGAATTAACCATTCATGAATAACGAGTTATCAAACAAGCATAAGCGAACGTTATTTTCTCACATTGTTTCGATCAACGCAGACAAGCACTTTACTCGCTAAAAGAGGAAACTCGAGGTTTGTTAGTGTTCCTTGGGGGGTCGATTTTTTGAAATTGGATACAGCTTTATTCTTCATATAGTGAAGATGGAGGTTCTTATTTCCCAAGAGAATCCAAATTGGCCTATTTTATTCGTTTTACTTTCCTTCCTATCAGCAAGATTCCAGAAAAATATTTTCTCAGAAATTTACAATTAAGAAGTAAAATACATTTAGAAACTGAATAAATAAAAAATTAATTCAAGAAAATAATACCTATAGTTGTAATATAGGTTTCTGATATTTTTTAATTAATTTCTTGATCATAGTACTCGTTTTATATATCTATATGTATTATTTATTCTTATACCGTATTGTAAATATAAATCTATATAGAAAAACGATAAAGAATTATAAATAGGAATTCATTCAAAAGAATTGCTATTTAATTTTTAATAGATACAAAAAGCAATTAGATTTAAGTTAAGATATAAGTTTAGATAAAAATTAAGATAACAAAAAGGTCATATAAATTATTAGAATAAATAATTTAACTTTCTTTTAATGTTCTTTTCTTTTATGACTTTGAAATGACTTATTAGATGTTAGAATATTAAAAATTTAGATTTAATTTTTTCATTCGAAATATATTGACGTTAATCTTTCTAAATAATACTTTTATTAGTCAGCAAGTTTTTAATTAAAACGGAAGCATCTCGCGTCTCCAACAAGTAAAATCAAGCGCTAATAAGCCGAGCGTTAAAAAAAGATAACAACAAAGAGACTAAAACTCAAGTGGTTCCAGCTGAACGAGGCGCTCTATATGGAAGTAGAAATGAATTATCTCAATGGCTCTTGTACCAGAGACACGGCGAATTAAAATCACAAGCATCATTTGAAAAAGTTGGGTAACGACCTACTCGCTGTCACAGTACTTGAAATTCAGCTGAATTCACTATTCTGCTTGTATGTGTGTTTCGCTCGTTCATTTTTTGAAAATATCGCTTAAAATACAGATTGTGATTGTGATAAAAAAAAAACACGCGTAAAAGATTAACTTATTTTTACGAAAAAAGTGCATGTAAGCATTTATCTTACAATTTATAGCTACTACCTTGTAACAATTAGACTGCGATGTATGTACAAGCATGCCTACATAATAATCATAATCTGCATAATTTAATCTAGTTGTGCAATGCCGCGCGGGAAGTTCGAATTAAATTTTCAGAAATTCATAAATGTACAAAATATTTGTTTGCCGAGTAAGCCTATAATATAAATTCATGCTCATTAAAATTCAACGACTTTTCGAGCGTGCAAACCTCGCGATCGTTCACCCAAATACACATATTATACATTCCCTTACAAAAGAAGAATCGTGTATATATGGATTTGGGATTTCCGTCTTTGAGGAGGGGAAACGGCATAAAGTACCCGCGCCGCCGTTGCTCGGAACGCGAAAAATTCTTTCATCTATATATGTATATAAAAAAAAAGGAAGCTGAGGAAAATCGATCCCCTTCCTTCGTCGTCCTTCAAGAAAGTTGAACGAAACACGATTAAAGTTGGCTCGTACGACGTGTATAGGGCAGAGCAAGTAGTCAAGCTAAGGCTTAAGTGAGACATCGTGAGAGTATACATCTATAGTACCCTATCGCGTCGTATTTAATTTAATACCACTTATCTTATTTAATAAACTTTAATCATGCTCTTCTGAATTTGCGGAGAAGTTAAGGGCCTATCGAATTATTTTTATCTTATAAATTATTGGCTTCATAAGTAATTAAAAAAGAATTTTCTAAAGTACCTTTAAGATAATTTTTATAGATTAAAAGTTAAAAATAAAAATGCTGATTAGAATTTCTTGGTATTATTAAGCTTTTGTTGTAGCTTGTAATTATTCTTTTTCGTAAAAAACAAAAATTTCATAAGAGAAGGTTTCAATAAAAGTAGGAATACCGCTTCTATATTACATTCACTATTTATTTATATTGTTTATTTTTCATATCACTATTTGTTTATACTATTTGTTTAGCTACAAAATAGAATTTTTAGCATACTTTGACATATTTTCGGAAATAAAAGAAAAAAGAATTTTTATTTAAAAAGAATGTACTTTTCGACAATCATTTAGTAAAATCAAAAAGCAATTACTTTTTACAAAAAGTAGAAGACCTACAATAGCTTTACTAACAAATGATTCGTATTTTTGAAAAAAGTCTTCAACAATTTCACATTACACATCTCTCTCATACTATAACACCCTACAACAAATTGCTGTTCCATTGTAATTCGTCGCTAAACGTCCAAAACACCCTCGTTATTCCCACTCCGCAACAAAGCTCCTCAGCCGCTTCGATCTCCCGGCGAAACTCCAGCGGCTTAATCGCTCGAATTGCAAGGCCACCACGAGAAAGACAGAGAGAGAGAGAGAGAGAGAGAGAGAGAGCCCAGAGAGGCACGTGGGTCAAGTGTAGGCGCAGACGGCAGCGGCAATCACCGCGACGTGCTCCCAGCTTGATGTCAATGCGCTCGGTTAAAGAACGTCCCCCCCTCGAGCTCGCCGCCGCTTAAGGGGTTATATTTCGCCCGGGAAAAAGCTCCATTCACGCCGGTCGACGACATCGCGAGCTTGATTTTTCGTATAGATACAGGCGTAAATGCAGAAGACGCGTTCGGTGTAAAATTTTATGAATAATTCAATTTCCTGCTGGGAGATGAAGGAGGAATATAGTAAAAACATTGTCTCGGGATGGGAGGCCGAGTGTGGGTGGAAGCGTGCAGTATCGCTTATACGATGAGCGCGAATGTAGGTTGGATAGTTGGCGTCTTGTGTGCTGGCTTCATGCTGCGTATGCATAGCGTCGGCTCACGTTTCTCTCGAGATATATTCGCCTGGATGAATTGAGCTTACTAGTTGATTAATCGATAATTAATACTCTGAACTAATAACGATGGTAATGAGTAATTTGTGATTAACTACTGTAATTAGGAAAAATGTATTTTCAATCTATAAGGGTTTTTTCGTTTCTAGTTTCTATCGAAAATATGGACTGTTGAATTAGAAATTTAAAAAATTACGGTTTATACATAAATCATATGCATATGCGTCATTACAGTCTGTTTCTAGTTCCACTCTGACGAACGAAATTTTGAACGTTAAATTAGAGAATACGCGATAAAAAATTAAAGCTACTATTTAGTGCCAGGAGATAAAGCAGGCGGTAATTAGGATTCGGAAATAGGACAACAGTAACTGAAGCTTGAAATATTTAAGCTCGTCCGTTTGGATAGCCGCATTGTCAGTGATGTGGACGTGAATTTAGAGAGATTTTCTGATGCTCACATGTCTTGCTTGTAAATTAAAACTATTTTCATTTACATTACATTTTATTTCGCTATTTTTCATAATTATTAGTTAAATTCAAAGTTTTAGTAATTACGGTGGCAAAGGTTTTAATTTTAATTATAAAATTTAAACAAAACTTAAACAATGAAATTATAATACACGTTTATGAAAAATTACCTTGAGTTTTATTTATTTATATTAATTAAAATAAAACTTTTATTTACTGTTTAAACAAATGTTAGAATAAAATCAGCTTTTATCTTTTACATAATACGCTGCGTGCTCATATAATTTCAAGCGTTTTACGCTTTCGTTACTCCATATGACATTAAATCCTCTATCACTCGGAAATACATTTTTCTTCGCATAAAAACAAAAATTGTGAAATGCATTGTTTAAAAAAAACGTATTTTATGCTGTCGACAATACTAACCGCACTAAAATATTCCGTGCGTTATTTATCGTAGCACTTGTGCGCGCTAAAATAAAATCCTGCACCGTTTTGTTTTGACATTAAAAACTTTACGTTCCTTCGAAAATATTACCATAGAAAGACAGTAAAACAAAATGCTCGACTTTATTCTGCTCGAAAAAATTTTATGTCATATTTGGATATGATCAAATTTTACTCGCGTTTAATATTTTACGGATTTTTAGCAGTTTTAGTTTTTATTTGCAGTAGTTTTTTCTCAGTAAACACGTGCTCAAAGAAAAAATATAAAATTTTACGTCTAAACTTTCGTCGTTCTCTATTATATTCAAAAAGTGAGCATTTTAATCCATGAAAAGGAAATTTATGGCAAAAATGAAGAAATTGCTTTGACCTAGTAAATTCTTCTTTTAAAAGTAATATGATTACTCTGTCTTTGCCCTGAGCACTTCTAACTTTTTATTACAGACTAACCTTTAACCTTTACCTGATTTAGCAAGATGTTTTTAGTGCTTTTGAGTGAATCTAAAGGCAAAAATTAGCTTTTCAAGTGGAATGTTAAATTTTTATTAACCTTCCAAGTTTGCAGGTAGAAACTAAAGACTGAATTTCGTACGATAACTTTTCTCATTGGCGTTCTTTAATGGATTAATGATAGTTCGAAAAGTTACTTACTTGCACAAAATAAATTGATTGCATGTTTTCTAAGAGACTAGTACGCGACAAATATTCACATAAAAAATAGCTACTAAATTTAGATATAATATTTTACAAAGACTATATAAAAATAAGTTTTTCATTTTTTAGGAAGATAACGTCAAAAAGAATGATTCATGATTATTAATATTGCAACAACAACAAAAATTTTATTTTCATAATTTTAAATTTATTAAATTTCATATCACAAAAACCGATTTTTTATATCATTACCATAAAATTTGATTTTACCAACTATTTTTAGTTCGTAAAATTTAATTGCACGGACCTAGGTACTTACAAATTTTACGACTGTACGATCAAAAAGTGCAATTTATGGTACAAACTTCATTTAAATATTACGGATTAAAAACAACCAGTTAAATAGAACAGTACGATTTTATGAAGTTGTAATGAAAATTCTATCAAATTAAGTTTATTTTTATATCATGAAAATAGTAATACATATTATAATATTTAAAGACAATTCTATATACCTTGTAAGAGTTAAGTGGGAAATATAGTGCTTGTCAATGTATTGTATCCACTCTGAGCCAAGTTCAGTCAATATTCATAGTTCTTTAGCCCTGATAAAAAATATTTTGGAGCAAAAATGAATATACTTCGCTATTTGAGTTTAGTTCAATATATTAAATTACATAGGACATTTTTAGATTTTGTATAAATATTTTTTATCTTATTTTTGATTTCACAGACCTTTTTTATTAAGCTGAAAAGAACCTTACATGGATATGTAAAAACATAAAATTAAACTAAAAAGAACGAGCTTTCATTTGCTTTTTGCAGAATAAAAACATCCTATTTTATTTAAAAATTATAAATTATTAAAATTTTGGTTTTTACCATATTTTGAAATCTCTAAATATATCCTAAAATTTGAGTAAAATCCTTGGCTTGTACATCTGGGCCTTTCTTCATTAGTGTTTTTAATTTTATTAGGTAGCTTATATTATGCGATTAAAAACAAATCTATGGGAAAATTAATGTACTTAATTGTATAGATAACATGATGTTTTACAAAGGACACTTAAATTTTACCGTTAGATACAGTACGTAACTGTCGTTATAGATATTTACAAGCTTGCGTCAATAACATCCTCACACACATATATGCAATATACAAGTATTGTATGCATAAAGAGCATATTTCGCTCAGTGCAGTATATGCACACTTTTTATTAACAAATATACAATAAAATATATGTTAAAATATCTGAAAAAAATCCTATACAATCTGCATACTAACATTTTCTGTTTATAAAATGTTTTAAGAAGTTATATGTTTATGCTATAATAAACACTGAAAAAGATGCTTCTTTGAAAAAAATATTCTTTAAAGGCTTCGGAATAGTGACGAAAAATAGTGTTTGAGAAAAAAAATAGAAAAATATAATTTTTTATTATAACTCTTAGTTTCAAAATGATATATTTATTTTTAAGAGCGAAGGAACTTTGATTACTGGCCAAACTTAGCTCAAACGCGTGAAACAAAAGACAATGACGAATGCTATATTCGACTAAACACTTTTTTAAATAACTTACTTCATAGACATAAACATCAAAAAAATTTTTTTTAAAGATACATACAATAATCAAGGATCGAAACAGGTGCAAAAACTGAGAAAGTAGAACGTCCCAACTCCAACCCCAACACCCTCCCAAAAAAAGCTCTCTTTCCCAAACCTCATTAACACTAATTTCTCTCCTTTCTCAGCAGCCAGCCCAGCTAACCAGCCTCCTCGCCTCGGTTCATCCGCACCAACCCTCACTCGGCCCACCACCATCAGCAGCACCAGATCGCTGTTGAGCTCCAGCATCAGCTGTCGAGGATAATGCATCTATCCTGGCACAAGGAGAGCGGCAGCTCCTCGTCCCGCGGCAACACGCCGGCGACGAGCGGCGACGAGGAGGCCGGCTACGATGCCGTGCGCAGCGGCAGGTGAAGCGTCGTCTCGAGCCGCTCCTCGTCGCTTCGTCATCGTTACAGCCGAAGCGCCTCGCCCGCCGCAACCCTGGACCGACGGGGCTACCCCGCCACGCCGACCAAGGCCGGCGGTGGCGGGAGCCTGGGCAAGGGCCCGACCAAGGTCTCATCGGTCGCCGAGAGCCTCGAGCGGCCTGGCTGTCATGACTGGACGCATCATGACAAGTTCAACATCTCCAATACCGCCATGTCGTGGGACTCCATCAGCTCGAGGGATTACATTGGGTAAGTTAAATTGGGATTTTTAGATAATTGAGTAAATACTTGTTTTAAGAATTTATTACTTTGAATTATTTGTTTGATTGATTGCGATTTCTGCTGTAAATTGAGACTTTCAAGCGAAATTTATCCTTAACCAAACATATAAGCTGGAAAAAATCCACAGATCATATTTGGCTTTTGATATTAATTAAGTATAATTTATGAATTACATTTAAATATTTACGTATAATTTTAAAAATTTAATCTAAATATTTTTTTATTTAAACATGCGTACAGTATATTTAAAAAATTAATCTTTTTAAATGAAAATTAAAATCTCATTCTCCTAACTCTTAATTTGTGGTAGTTTTAAAAAAAATTATTTTTCCAATTTTATCCGTTGCACTCTACTCTAATTTGTTTTTCAATAATATGGTCATCGAATTTATTATAAACTGAATTAATAGTATTAAACAAATGTAAATCCTTGATGATCAAACAACATGTATAATATTAAATATGTGCTCGAAAATTTTACCATGCCAATTAATTATTGAAAGTAAACTTACATTATTGGTTGTCTTAGATATACATAATAATTTTTTCATTTAATACTTAGCGCCTTTTACTATGTTAGATATTAAGAGTAAACTACTAAAGTTTAAGAAATAAACGATTAAAGTTTAAGATCGAAAGTATACACTCTTGGCGAAACTTTTTTAATTTCCAGTATAAGTATTAAATCTACTAATATGCCTTTACTTTAACTTACGGTGATATCTATTATTATAATTACTATTTAATCCGTTGAGCGACATCTGATATTTTTGTTATTCTTTGATACAAACACTCAAATGTTAACAATACGTATGAAACATCCATGAAATGTATTAATTTTCAAAAAAGTTCTAGAATTTTGTATTTATATATAATTATAGTAATAAAAAAGCAATAATTAGCTAATTTTATATCGAAAATAAAAGAGTGTTTTGTATACCACAGAACGCTGCATTGCATCAAGTACTCTAAGTAATAAATGTGCACATTGCTTATACGATTTCTTTTTTTTAATTAAAGCCGATAAATCAATGTCTTTAAGTAATTTCTCTAAACTAGCTTGAATATGTAAAGTAAGTATTCTAAAAGATATCAATTCAGAATAAAGCTTTGTTATGATTCTTTATACGAACTAATCTCTTAATCTCTTAATCCGCTGTCGAAGCTTTTTGGTGAATTAATACTATTCAAAAATCGTCTAAGAGCTAAAATCGACTTAAAACATCTTTTGTTTCAAATATGTTCTTTGGATGATACTAATGCATCAAACAAGACTCTTAAAACTAGCTTTCGTATTCATAGAGTTAAATGAAAAAAGACATCAAAAGAACGTTTTCAATCCTTTGAAAAAAATATTATTAAAAATCATTTAGAGATCTTCATAACAGAAGAACATAGTTATAAATATTTAGATTTGTCGTTCAGATTCGTTTTGATACGCAATTACCAAAAACATATTTTTCAAAAGTATTCGGTAACAATATTATCTCAATCTACCTTTATACCTTTACCTATAGTTACTTCAATCCCACTGTACTTGGTATAAACGTGTAAGTTTCAGTAATCAATCATCCAATTTAAGATCAAAGACGATTACGAGTAGCACAGGATGTAAAGGATTACTAAATCTAATGGTGAACTGTTAATTTCTTTTCCTCGGGTCAATATAAACGATAACTTTTTAACTGCCTAAACCTACAGCTTAACTTGTCAGTCGATTACAAGATATTTTATCTAAATATGGTCACAAAATTATTCTTCGTGATCTTCACAAAGCAGTGTTTTCTCGTTCTTTCAAAATAAGTGGATAAGCTGATGCTTCAAATTATCCAATATTGCTCGGCATATTTCACTTTTACATCGCACATTAAATTGACGTTAAATGAGATTATGATAACAATCACTTAGCTAGGTCATCAAATGTTTTGTATATAATGACACAAACGTACACGCAGGACGGCATAAGTCAGTCTTTCCAAAATTCTAAAATTTAGCACTGGCCGATGTGACTTGTTCAGCATTCTAACGTTTCTAAGACCTTTATTTAACGTAAAAGATGATGTCATAGGTAAATGCTGAATTGGAACTTACATTTTAGAATTGAGATTCAGTGCATACTATACGCGCACTGCAAATTTCGAATTACTCAAAAAGTTTTTCGGTCTGCCTAGCATGGCCAAGGAGAAAACAAACGCATGCCTTGAGTTTTATTAGAGCTACAAGCCAATCGTCTGCCTCCAGGGAGAGGCGGCTGTATGTGCTTCCATCCAATACCCTCAATGTGTATTTCGCGGTTGTTTTACTCTGAGGAAGATGTGAAGCAAAATGTCGATGGTGTCGTTTCTGGTATTCTCCCTTAGAAAGATTCTCCTTTAACGAAGTTGGCTTCAGTGAAGTTATATTTGTCATTTCTCATTTTTTCCTCTCAAGTAAACGGTGATCATAGCCCGGAGTGTCGTATTGGGGTCGCTGTCTGCCATCAGTAATCACATTGTCAGTTTTCTGTGTTTTTATTTCGAAGATGCTGAAAAGGGTAATACACTCCCAAACGTCATAGCATTTTGATAAGCAAGGCATACTGTATCGTTTACAGACCTACTTTAGCCAATTTGCTGAAGTTAAGAGAATACGGTTTGCTGAGTACGGACGTACAGACTTCATAAAATACTACTTCCAATATACGTCTCTTATTTGATTTTTCTATGGAATTTTATCTAGTTTTACCGAAGCATTTATTAAAATTGAGCTCTGGAAAATTTCAAATGTATTTATTTGATAATAATTACTTAAATAAACTTCAATTCACTTAATTAATTGATTGACATTACATTATTTAAAAAAGACTTTTATTACTAGTTCTGAAGAAAGTTGAGTTCTTACCGATATTTTCTGCATATAAATACGTTTCATTCCATTTTTCTGGTTAAATTTTCTTTAAAATGTTCTATTAATAACAAGCATAAACATTGACATTACAGACTATTAATCTTTAAGTGTTGTTGTTTCTGACAATATCGGCTAAGTATGTTTGACAAGTTTTGGAAATATAAACTAAGATTATGTTTTGTGTGTATAGGACAGCGCTTCACAGTCCCTAGAGGCATAATATATAATTTATATCTACATAATTTTAATCTTGTGTTATCTTGTTAGAATTAAGATGAAAATGCATTGCACGTTTTCCAATGTCTCCATAAATATTTTATCGAAACAAACTACATATTTTTATAAAAATTAATAACTCATGGAACAACTAATAATCTTTATAAATTACTATACACCATTTGTATCTTTTATTTACATCCGTAAATTTCACATAAAATTTATTTTCATATTATTTATTTATATATACGTTCTCGTTAAAAAATTTCGATGAAAATCAAAATTTTATTATTCAGTCAAAAGCAGTCATTCTTAGTTTAGTGTTATTTGCTATTAATTCAATCTGACTATTAAGAGCTATTAAACTGTGATATCCCGTCAGGCCGGATATGAAAGTGAGTAGTAACGTTAGCAAAGCAAAAAACAAATCATCGATTAAGTCATTCAAAAAGCACTTATCAGGCATAGTTCTTTATACATTCATGGATTTCAAAGCGTCCTTTGTACATGTGTGTTGAAAAAAAAAAATAAACGCATATTTGCTTTCTTCTCTACTGCTTTGTTCGCGGGTCGCGCGCGCACTCCAATAAAAAGAAAATTGCTCTGTGTAAGAACAAAGAATTCAAGCACCGTGAAAGCTTGCCTTAGAACCAATGCAAATTGAACGTTACAAAACGAGGAAGCATCTCTAGTAGAGCTTGGCACTGACAAAGAAAATTAAAAGCACTTACTCTAAATAATTACGGTATCTCAAAATGTCTTGTGTACCCTGATTATGTTGTTTCTTCAGGTGGAAGCGTTACTGCGTTTTTACTGGTTAGAAATTATGAAATAAAAATACATTTATTTATTAACTTTGCTCAATTAAATATATAAAATTACATTTTTAAAATGATCTTTATTTCTTGTAGAATTATTAAAATTCTATACATTACATTGCGCGTAAAAAAATTCATAAAAAAATTTCATTCTCGTTATAGTTTTTCCTGCAATATTTTTAACAATTTTTTCTTTGACTTCATTACCATTATTATCACGGATGTATAAACATTGGCCATTGAGCTGGTAGTGGTGTTTTAAAAAGAATAATAATAATAATAATAATAAAAATAAATAAGTAAAATGTGTAATATTATTTTTTGAAAAGTCTTGAGATACTGAGAATATGTCTTGTTATGTATGTTCGTATTGTCATTCCAGTTAGACTATGTGAAGATATCCAGTCCTCCTCTATTTCAATTCGAGGTCATCAAAACATCTTGGAATTTCATAAACTTACGTATTCCCTTATATTAAACGCAAATACCAAATTTTCCAGAAATCGTTAAAAAAACATTATTTCAAAACAGTCTAGCTATAAAAAATCAACAATAAACTCACCACTCACCATCAGCCACCACAAACAAATTAAACTTTCGAAAATTTAATCAACGAAAAAGCTCCATCCAACTCAACTCGTAAAAAACTTGTCCACTTTACCGTTCGCAGGAACCAGCTGTCGGCGACGGCGCTGCTCGGCAGTCCGGACGGCTCGCGCCACCCCCTCGACGTGTACGAGTTCTCCGAGGAGGACTACCGCCGGCAGATGGACAATGGCGAGGACAGCAACAACGGCTACCACGGCATCGGCATCTGGGAGTGTCTCATGGGCTGTCGGCACAGGCTCGATCAGCAGCTCGCCAGGCGGAAGGTATCTTCTTTTTTCTTCCGCTTTCATCTCGATGCCGATAGCGATAAATTAGGAAGGAAGTTCGGAATCTATTTGGGGACGAGCCGCGTGGGCGCGCTTCTGCATAGGGAAGTGTGCATTAGGAAGGAGAGAGCACAAGGGGTCTGATTTATCGAGTCGACGTGGACTTTATTTCATTTTGCCGCGGAGCGTGTGGATGGCTCGGACTTGTCTTGAGAATTTGGAATGGGGGTTGGGATATCGCGTTTTTTCGGAATGAATTTTATCGGAGGGATATTGGGAATTGTCCGAATTTCGTTGTTCTTGGGAGAATTTATGGTTTTAGCTGGTTGGAAAGTCATGAATTTTAAAATTTTATTTATTTTAAAAAGTGAGCAGTATAAAAAATAATTTTTATTCAAGAGAAAGTTACATTAATATAGTGCAAACATCAAAATAAGCTCGACCATTAGAATCGCAAGTGCAAGATCCAACCCTACCCACTCAACCCCCTCAGCATCCAAAAATTCCAGCAACCACCTAACTAACTCTCTCTCAACCTCTGAAAGCAGATAATTCGTAACGACCTTATTTCTCCTCTCGCCGGCCATCCCCAGTGGCCCTAATAGGCGTGATTTCTTACTCCCCGAGTCTCAACCACTAGCCCGCCGAGAGAAAGACACAAACCAATCTCCTCTCCTCCGCCCACGCCGCGGCTTATTGAGTACAACGAATGGCCAGCCCCCCGTCCCCCGATTTGGCCTGAAAAATTGATCGCCGAAACTCGACTGTGGCGGGCCGCGCAAAACTTTAGCCCCCGAACAAAGGAGGCTAATACACATCCCAAGCTGGTAAATCGAGCTCGGAGAGGAGAGAATAGAGAGGGAGGGGGGGGGAGGAAATCGAGCGCGTACGAAAACTACTCGGCGAGAGGGTCAGGCAAGACGCGCGAGAGGAGACGGGACTCTTTTTGCGCTCGGCTTTCAGCTTGGCTTTGGATTCGAGTGTTTTAAAGGTGCCGAGAGCGCTGTTTGGAGAGACAATAAATCGGGCGCCTCTTTGGAGAGGCGAGGCTTATTGTTATCGATTTGGAAGCGCCTTTCTGCGGGGTTTTTTTTTTCTAGTTTATTGAGCGGGGTAGGTTTGTTTTTCTATGGGAGAGCGTTGAGATTGTTTGGAATTTATTTCTAAATGTGGTGTGTTTTCAATTCATTTTTGGGCAAGCACTTACCAAGTTTTTCTATAAGTGCACTTTCATCTAAATACATAAGTTTGATTACTTTTATTTATCTATATTCACTTTTTGTAATAAGACTGACTGTCACGAAAATGGTGATTTCGCAAAGTGGACAAAATACTTCTACCAAATGCATGTAACAAAGTAGTGTTCATAATTAAGTATTTCGTATAAATTTTAATGAATGGTTGCAGTATACTGAGCCTAAATGTTATTACTGTGGCATATCTCCTAAGAGAATGTTAATAATAAAAATGCTGCTGGGTTCCGCTTAATGAAAATAGAACCCGCTAAACTGTCGGCCTTCGATAGAAGAAAATTATCCCAAGGGAATTAGTTTATTTATTAAACTCGATATACACTATTCAGGGGTAAAATAACATTACCATTCTGTCATTACCGTGGTGTTTCAAATTTTCGTTTTTTATTAAATTTTTATATAAGTTCATAAATTTTCTTGATTACTTGTGAACCAACTAATTGTAATAGTATCTGTAATAGTTTTCGAAGAAATTAGAATTATTTGGTTTGTAAATTATTAATCTACACAAAAATTTATTTATATGGCAATATCATCCACGTTATAGACACAACAACCACTATTTTTGAGTCAATTTGCCATTTATACAAAAGCTCTAATACAACAAATTTACTCGAATCGAATTTTAAAAAGATTAAAATAAAGTTTCTAATATTTGATGATAATAGTTACTTTTAAATCGAGATAATCGAAATAACTTATAAGAATTTAATAATTATTATTATTAATTATTAATGATAAATAAAAAAAAAAATTGTTAAATCAGCTCAGTTTTTATTTATTAAAATTTATTAGTATTTATTTATAAAATTTTTATTTATTTTAATAGCTTGCATGAAAAGAAAAAATATATCTCAATATTATAAACACGATTATATTCATAAATATGAAAATAGTGCCTAAATAAATTATTTAAGTGTTTAAATTTAACTCGTTCCCTTTGATGTCAGATGCATATTCAAACATAGGAACGTCATTTCTCAAAACTACGAAAAGTGAATTCATTTAATAATCATGGAAAGCCATAGATTTATTTTCAATGGCATATTATGATTTTTAAATAATAATAATGTAGCGAATATATATTAAAAATTCATGTGCATTATTTTATCAAACCGCAAATACTCGTATTGTAATATGGAATAAATTTCAGCGACAGAAAATCTAGATAGAACGTTTATAAATAAGTCGCGTTATTAAATTGGAATAAAATTGTTGAACGCAAAAGGAAATTTCTTTTAATGGGTAAACCTCAAAGCTGATAATAATATAAACCGCACAGAGCGCAATTTATGGAAGCTGCATTTCAGCTTACGTGAAGCCACATTTACATTCAGGAGCCGTATATATGCGGCGCTTCTCTTTAATTTAATATAGTGACCTTTTTGCATGTATATGCGAGCCCTCGTAAACTCCAGAAATATATAACAAAAATCGCATAAAAAAAAGCCATACTATCTTATCTAAGAAATAACAATACCGTAAAACATCAATAGCCCAATATAAAGTTCAACGATACAAAAATCGACGAAACAAGATAAAAACACCATCCGACTTAATCCAATTTGAAAAATCTCACCGGCACTCAGCCGAACCTCAAGACTAACGACCAACCGATCAATGAAAAAGTTGGCCATCCCCCTGAAAAAATCATAAGCCCCAATTTCTAATCCGCGCAGCCGCAAGGAAACCATTAGGCCTCCGCTCCCCGGCCGGCCATCAACAAAAGAACTTTCTCTCCGAAATAACGCAACTTTTCGCATCATCACCAGCAGAAAGCTCTCCTTTGCTCTTCTCTCTTCCAACGCACGTATCATCCTCCCTCCTTATATATACGTGCTCGCACATTCCGTGACACATGTGCCGCCAGGCTGGCGCTCCGAGAGAGAGAGAAAGAGAGGGAGAAGGTGCGAGTTCAGGGCCGAATCGATACGGCCTTGTCTACCCTCTCGCTCGCTCTCACCCTTGGACACGTCCACCATGACCCCCAGAGTATATAAGCGAAAGGGGGGGAGAAAAATCAGGGAGCGCGCGTGTTGAGACCCAGTTCGAGCGCGCGACTTTTTTTTTAATGTATGCCGAACCGGCTTTTTGGGTTAAGGAGAAAGATCTAGTGGCCGGATAAATGGATTGGGAAGCGTGCGGTTGCAGAATTTGTCGCGTTTTGCGGGGTGAGGGGGAGGGGGGAAGTTT
>UELX01004659.1:0-16766 GCA_900480035.1 Eupelmus urozonus | reverse complement strand
GAAAACACTTCTTCTATCGGTGTGTTGTTAGCTGGAAAATCCTCAGTATTTGTAACTGTATTTGCCTTAATAAAATGAGCGTTGAAGATATTTTTATGCATCTAAATTTAGAGCTATTGATAATTTAATTACTTTTCTTAAACGATTAAATATTAATAATATTATAAAGGTGTAAAAAAATTGATCTTTGTCGAACCAAGATGACGTATTTATACCAGTTTATTAATTACGTACAGTCGTCTTTTCGGAGCTTCGCTCCAAACTATTAAAAGCTCATTTACTCTAGTCCTCTCTCCCATCTTCAGCTTGTAGAGCTAATTATGTATTGCAGCATCCCTCTTCCACATTGCTTTCTTCTCTCCCTCACTCTTTCAAACTCATAACCCTTGCTGCCTTATTTCAATTTACTTAGGCCTCGCATCACATCGCAAAAGTCTGCAACTACACGCACACATCCTCCAGACGCACCCACGCACTTTCTCCCTTACTCTCCCCACATTCTCTTGCCTCGGCGCTTCAAAACTCCAAGTCTGCGCTTGCAAACTGATAACTAATCTTCGTGTCAGTGCGAGAAGACCACGGAAATTTCGGTCGCGCACATGTGCGCCTGGCGTCAAGTAACCCGACAGACAGCACATAATCGTTCGCATCTGCATAAGCGGATTCGCGAGTGCCTCGCATTACTCTCGCTTGCGGCCGGATGATGCCGTTTCATTTGCGCCAGCGAAAATATGCTGTTCGTGACTGTACAAACGGGACACCGCCGCGCTGACTCCGACGATGAGCTGGGGCTTAGACTAGGTTTCTAGAGAGATTCGACAAACCTAGTCGGGAGGATAGTCGAGAAGGCTGCTACGTGTAAATGGCAAAGCTTGTGTTTGCAAGAGATTACCGAAATCTTTTGATGTTTGAGTTCCGTTGCTTGGAATAACTTGGTTACTGGATTTTGAATATTGCCGGAATATCGTACAAGGTTTTGTAAAAATTTTAATTTTGTTAATTTTTAATCTTTAGTGTACTAATTTTTATAATTACACGTCTCACTATATACTTCTTCTTTTTTTATTTTAACGATTTATTTAAAAAAAGTCAAAAGATCCAGACAAAATGAAAAATTGAAAAAAGTACATTTTTACAATAATTTCAAGTTGGAATTTGGAATGTCTGCATATTATGAAATTCCTAGTATCTTTCTCTCTCCCGTTATGCATACGCATGCGCAAATAGATACTCGCTCACAAATACGCACGTACACACACACAACAATACGCATGCACACACATCCTCATTTTCCCTCTTTGTGCATTTAGTAACGCAGGTAACACATTTTGCCGAAATGACAAGACAATCTGTCTTCGCTTTACTGCTCGAGAGATTGTTTCGCTTTTGGCGCGCACATCTTGACGTGCAAGAATATTAATTTCAGCCAGCCGCGCGAGCGCAAGTGAGCTATTTTTGCCGCGAAATATATGCATAATGTGCGGGAACGCTAGTTTTTCTCTCCGCAATTTTTCAAAGGAAAACGTGGATATTAAAAGTACATTTAGTTTCAAGATATGATGAAAGAAATATTTAAAATGTTGTATAATTATGAGAATTTTGAAATGAATTTCACATGGAGTTTTGTAATGAAAATTAGAAATAGAAAAACATATAGGTTCTGGAATTCAACCAGAAATGTACGCGTCGTAATTCAATTACAACTTCAAATGCGCCAAAAAAATTTAATTTCTCTCGTATTCTTCTAAAAACTGAATAAAATCTATCACTTGTTTCAGTAAGAAAATAAAAATTGAGTTATTACATCTTAATAATTCCCACACGTTCTAAAAAGAACTGAAAAAATTTTTTTTTCATCTCAGTAGACCAAAGACACGAACGCAAGATGAAGAAAATAATTTCACGTAATAAAAGAATATTATAAGTGCAATAAAGCTATATTATCTAATTTGCATATTCAAAATTGCTTGCGCGCCGCGTCATAATCAACGTCGCTAGAGCCGCCAATTTCACTAACACGCGGTCGCTTGGTGTCATAAAAAAATGAAACAAGAAAAATATAAAGAAGAAAGAAAAAAAAAGTATTAGGCATAACCTACATCCGCAGGAGTATCAACTGGCAGACGTAAAAACGCCCAGTGAAATGAGCCATAGTACGATGATATCTTGAATTTTATATTTAGAGTCGACACTGAATTATACTATCACGGATTCCAGAGACTTTATCTTTTTTCTCTAGTCAGTGTACTGAATGATATTGGGGAGTAAAATTTAAAATTGAATATAAACAACAAATGGTATGGGTTGTATAGCGCGGCACGTTTTCTTATGCTTAAAATGAGTTTAAAATGTTTTAAAATGTTTTAAAATAACTCTGCAAAAGAAATAATATTGGTGTTGTATTGTTGAATTCTTCCTTTAACAATATTTGCAGTACTTTTTAATTGAAATGTCTTGAATTTAAAACAGCTATTATTTTATAAAAATAATTGTAATACTGTATTATTGATACAAAATTCTAAGAATTTCAAAAAGAAACTTATTCTAAGTTTTTATCGATTCAGCAGTCTAAAATAATTAAATTCGAAAAAAACTGGAACAAATGTTTTTAATTTGCATGTTTTCAATCACATCAATGCAAACAATTTGCAATAATTAAATGGGATTGTTTATATAGAACTGTTTCCTCGTTGCAGAGTTATAACAACGGTAAAGCCAACAGACGTAGCTATTTTAATCAATTAAACGTTAGCGGAAAAACAATTACAAGATCCGTAAAAAGAGAAAAATGGCAGATCAAAAGTACTCGGTGCGCACGAATGACCTATACGTACGCATGCGTTTTTCCCGAAAATTCGCCAACCATTTTTTTTTTTTCAATGAAAGCCGACAAAGAAGGGAAATTCGCAGCTTGATTTTTCCGCGTGCGCGCACAGAATTCAGTTTCCGCTATCTCGCCGCTACAAAGCTTTGCGATTCCTCTCCACCCTTTTGTACGTTTTTGCACGCGCAGCCTTTTTTCTTTTCTCATTTGGCTTTTTCTCTGCTATATGTAAAGTAGGCACACACGGCTGGCCAGTTTTAATTATACAAAAGGCAGGCTTTGGCGAAAGATTTTTCCGAGTTCTAAAGAGCAAATAAGTTTTTATCAAAGGCATTTTAATGAGAATAATAAAAGCATTCTTATGGAAAAAATTAATGAAGGATTATTTTTTTATAAATTAAATGCACGTATTTGTAGATAATGATTTTTAATTCATTAAAGAAAGCCCAAAAGATGAAAATAATTTAATGAGTCACTTTATTAATATTTCTTATTGAAACAAATATCTAAATTATATATTTTTTTAGCCCTATAGATATCTTTATTATTACTAACAATTATTATTAGCATTAATGACACAAAATATTTTTTTTTTAATTTGATAATGTGATTTAAGATTAATATTAGGTCAGGAAATTTAAACGTATGAATAACTTATAACGCCTAACAAATTTTAGCCTCGTAAAGAGTACTCCATAAACGAACCTCACAATCCATCTTCAAGAATCATTTTCCTACGTATCAACAACGTCTATTCCTTCAGTACCATAACGCACAATCTAAACGCATCATAATTGAAAAAATATCCCAAGACACATGATTCTCCTCCAAAGGCATCACTTGGGCATATCATTGGTTTCCATATCAACGGAAAAAGCGACATCAAAGGAAACTGCCACTCGCCATAGGAATTTCCCAAGGGGCCGATCGCCGTCGCATCTTAAACGCACGTAATTGCCACAACGAAGCGTAGAACTCGTATATGGAATAAGCGAGAAACGTGCGAGCCAGTTTTAAAATCGTTTGCGCATCGGGCGCGGAATTAGTTTTTCCATAATAGAGAGCGAGTGAACGATTACGAAGTAGGGCGATATTCATGGTGGCTCTTCTTTATCGCGAGAGCCGTAGCCTTCTCCTCTTTTACGGAGTTGGTGAATCGGAAAAGTTTGACGCGAACTTTTAAAGTTTTACAGCTTATATAAAGAGTGAAATATTGGGACGTTCCGGCTACTTCTATTTTCTCTTTCTTATTTCTGAATCACTGTGTTTTTATTTTTCTATAACTGTAATATAGAATAATAACGAATACGTGCGTACAGTTTTACGTTCGCACTTAAGATAACGGAACCTCCTTGATAACCGAACAAAGTGGGAAAATACTTTTATTAAAAAAAGAAAGGAACTTATAAGCTGGCACCCTCTGCGAAAGATAAGAAAGTAAGCATTAAGGTTACGAGAGCTTAAAAACAGAATGTCGCCAAAAGGGGGGAAAAAATCTCCTCTGGCTCCTGACATATAACTTCCCTTATGCTCGTTGGAGGAGACGAAGGTCGCTACGGGAACGGCCGAACGTCGATTTTCACGTAATAAGTACACGGGCCGGGAGACGAAAGATGTTCCGTAAATCATGACGTTACAAATTGAGCTCCTTTTATTTCGACATGCGACAGTCGCTAAATATAAAAGTGGAATATGGCCGGGTTTTGGGAAAGTTCGAGACTCTGGCTTCGGCAGTTCGCTCGATTTAGATTGTGTGAAAGAGGAGATAAATGATGGATTCGGAAAAATTGCTAATAAAGCTGAGCACGATTGGCTTTTACACGACGTCGTTTTATCATTGGTATAAAATTTGAAATCCGAGGACTTTTATCACTTTTCAAACTTTTCATTCATTCATATCAGGCTTTTAAATTGGAAATTTATCATTCGAAAGTGTGACTAAAATCAAAATACGCCAAAAAACTCGCCTAATATCATTAAAAATTCATTCTTTAACATTACAAAAACAATAACAACATCAAATTTTCATTCAGCCATGATCGACCAGTTCAGCCTTTCCCCCAAACAGACAGCCATCAAGCCAACCTCCAATAAAAGAAAACGAGCAAACAACTTCCGCAAAAAGAAAAAAAATTTGCCACCCGCAAAGCTGCTAAACTATTCACGAGCCATCAGACGTATCCACACCCCCGCGCTGTCCGAAAGTTCGGCCGCCTCCTCCAGAAATTACAGGCCTGGAACTTGTTTGCTGACGCCTCTTTGCAGGCTCGCACGCGCGCTCATTAAACAGCCGCGTTAATGAGGAAGCGTAAGGGACGCTGTAACTTGTCGCGCAAAGAAGGAGGGGGGGGGGTGGTGAGAACACAAACACACAGGCGAGCTTAATCTGCATTTAGACGCGAGATGAGGAGGGTGAGATGGAGGTGAAGCGGTTCGTTCTTTTTTTTTTTTGCGAAATTTTCGGTGTCGTTGAACTTTGAGAATTACGTTGAAGGGGAGAGCATTAATTTATTTAGGGAGGGAGGGTTTGCTTGACGTCGGTGCGCTCCTTTGAGTTTGAGAGAAACTGTATGGAACGAATGAAAATGAAGAGTAAAGTGAAAAATGTACAAAATTTATTTTATTTTTCACTTATACTGGTTACAAAAACGTAATAATAAAGAATGCATAAAGTAATAAATGTAAGCACCAACTGTTTAACTCTCTACTTACTCAAACAACACCCAGAGTAAACACTCAACTGTCTCTTCATTCAAATTCAAGTACCTTTTGTATTCACAGCACAACCGAAAGCAGCAGAAACGTATAACACACGGCAGTAGTTACACTTTATGCATGGTCAGCCTTATGCATCAATAAAAAGCGAATATTGAAAAATAATAAAGCGCGCCAGAGGAGTTACATCTTCTCTGCACTTTCCAGCGGCTAATTAGCACTCAAAGTTTAAACTTCACTATATTCCCAGCAAAGCGACTGCTCGTTCACAGCTAAAACGCCTCTACTATATACGCCGTTACAACGACGCCGGCGAGGGCTCTATCTCTAAAAGCCGGCGAAAAAGAGGATACGTGCGGCCGAAAGGGGGTGCACGCATCCATAATTCGCAATAAAAGCTTCTCATATTTCATTTAATTAAATGAGCGAGAGCGTCTCTGTGCGCGTTTAATCCCCGCGTGCTAGATGGGTTAAAATGGGTCGAGCGCGACGATCATACCTCTCTCTCACTCTTAATGCGTTTTTACTACGCTACCGGGAGTATATGTTCTTTTTTTTTTTAAGCGTACGCGTGTTGGATATGCGCGCTTTAATTAATTGCGCGCAGGCGTGATTTAGCTCAGCTCTCGCCCTTATATTTCCATCTTTTTTTTTAAATCTCGCTCGTTGGTAGATTTTATCGTGATCTAAAAAATTCTTGCCTGCAGCTAACGACTGGTTGATTTAAAAGCGAGAGACGAAATTGGTGACGGGAGTTCTGTTGAAGCATTTTGCGTAAGAGGATAATGTTATCAAAGTAAGCAAGCGCGTTTGGTGTGGTTGGAATTTTAATGTTCGCGTGCATTTCTTTAGACTTTTTTAATGTAAAAAATTATTTTTCTACCGATCTAAAGAATTCAAATTTATAAATTTATTATTTCATAAGTGAATTCGAATTAGAATAAAAACGTTAGTAAAATTTATAAATAATGATAATAAAAAATACTATATTACATTTGCAGTGACTCAATTAAACATAACTGAGGCTTTACATGTAAACTGTTAGACAGATTATAATATATTTGATACTAATGACTTTACATCAGTGAAATCCCATTTACGAAAACGAAGTAATATATGATTTTATAAAAAATCAATAAATTTGTACTTATTTAAAAATAAACGTTAATCAAACTATAGAAAGTATTAAATAATTTTCAATATTTTTATTAATAGATTAAAAAAATTTCTTTTATTCGCGTGAATATTATTAAACTATTATCATAATTTCTTTATTAATGCCTTTAAATAACCATTCACTCGACACGATACCTACCGCTAACTTACTCACCCACAAAACGCACACTCGCCCTGTAACATTAATTAAAACTCTACACCAACCCAACCGCAAAAACTAAATGCTCAATTCGCTCAGACGCACACGCACTCGCTCGCATTATGCAAACGGATATTACGCTCAAGCGTACGATCGGGAACGAAACGCGTCAAACCAATACGCTCATTTAACCGCTACACCCGCGCGTGCTTTTCCTCACATATGCGCATACATTTCCGTGGGAAGAGGGACACGAAGCGGGAGAGAGCGAGAGAGACAGAGAGCTTTTAGCGTTTTGAGCTTTTACGATCGCGGCTTTTGTTCCTCGCCGCCGTCGCGAAAAGGGGGACAGGGACGAGCGCACTCGCGCCTTTGTGTGGGTGTATGCATATCCGTTCACGGCAAAGGGACGGCGAAGCTACGTACGTGTGTGCGAGTATGGGCGGGGCCTTGGAAAAGCGCGCTCCAGATTTCGTTAGCGCGCGCATTTCGTCCTGTAATTGTATCAAGCATACTTTGGCGCCGAGCCGATGCTACGTTGAATATTGCCGTGATACGCGGGGGCGAAACTTTTTTTTCCAGCCCGCTGTAGCCGAGGAGAATGGGAAAGAGAGATTTTAATCTGCGGATTGGTTTATGAATTTCTTGCGAGGATGTTGTTTTGGCTTTTTATCGTTTTATTGCTTTTTTATGTTAATTAATATGGGCTATTTATGAAAGAGACGTGCGTGCGCCGAGCGCGTGCTACACCGGCTAAATCGGTCAAGCTGATTTCGATCTATGAAAATCATTTTTTTTTTTTTGGGTCATTGATCAAATTTATGATTCCCGCTAAAGAGTTTATTGCGTTTCCAAAAGAGACGTTTATGGTTTAATGTATGACTGGTTACTAAAAATCTGTTGATCTTTGATTTTACTAAAAATTTACTATCTTCTATTCAAAGTTAATTTCTGATTCGTCATCCGCAGGTTATTTCGACGCGAAGGACAACTTTACGACTATAAATGTAAAAAAAGCTTTCTAACGTAAAAATAGACATTTACTTTTATCTTGTTATCTAAGTGGAAAATTCAAGTAGACCGATAATATCAACATGCCATTTAACCTCCGCCAAACGCGGCAAATGGCAAACCAGCAACAAATCGCCGGCCATCATCATCGCCGACAATAACCAATAACCTTACTAAAAAATGCAAGCCTATCGACTGTCGATTCCGCGACATTGAACTCGTTCACTTCTACCCTACTTTCGCCAGCCGGGGAAAGTAGCTAAAATCGAACAATACCCAGAAATCTTCATGCTCGGGAAAAAGCAGCGCCGTGTCCCTTCGCCGGCCTATAAAAAGCCCCGGCTGGAAAGAGAGCCGCATTCATGACTTTGGCGTCGCACGAGAAAAGGCCATTGTCGTGCGTCCTTGCACCGCGAAAAAAAAACACGCGGGCATAAAATATGCAGAGGATAGGCGTACGTAGACGGCCGAAGGTTGGCATCGATTTCAGCGGCCCGCGAGTCACGCTCAGGCCGCCGCGCGCGGATTGCACATCGCGAAATTGGGTTAGCCGTAATAACAATAAGCGCGCGCTTCGCCGGGGGCCGTGCAAGGCTGCCCCCTCGGTGCGGGACGTAAGCCGCTGTCCGATGATCATTGCCGGCTCGTCGAAGCGATACTGCCGAGCGTCACGATAGACTTATGGATTTCTTCGTTAGCGGATGGAAGAGCGAGCTTTAGTCAAGTCGTTGCCGAGCCGTGGAATGCGATACAGCGGATATTGGCTGGTGGAGGTAGGTAGGGTTTGATTGGCTTGAAAGTTTCGTTCTGATGGTATTTTAATTATTGATAAATTTGCGGAATAATTAGATTGTCTATAGTTAGGCTCTAATTAGTTTCTAATTAATTAATTAACGACTCAAATTAAGTTCTCTGTGTTATGTTGTTCATGATATAGTGTAATTATAAAAATTAGTTAGTGTTTGGTAAAGCATTGATTGTGGTCTAATTAAGTTTCACATAAATTTCTATAATTAATCATTACTAATTAATTTTTTATTCGGGCGTGTAAGCAAAGTTTGTGTATTATTTAATTTTCAAGAACACAAGAAAAATAAAGAAAGAAGAAAAATTAATAAATCTATAGCCCGAGGAGGGCGAGAAAATATCGTTAAAACGTTGCGTTATTGGTATTTAATCTGATCTGTTTGCATATTATCAATTAACCTTCCCTCTATAAAAGAAAATAGCGTAATATACCGTGTTATTTTTTTAGATATACTATTTTTTAATATTTTTATTTTGAGATGAATGCTATATAAGACTGTAAAGATGTAAAGACTGTAGTGTAAAGATAACATAAATACTTTTATAGTAAACTTAAAAGGAAAAGCTTTATTTTAGAGTACGCAGAAAGCACACAGTTAAAAATTTGGACGAAATCTTACATAAAATTTATGTTAAATTTCGTCCAGCTACATAATTTTTCTGAAGTTACTTCTTGCAGTTAATTTATTACGTTATTTTGACAAATTTAAGTACACGAATAATTTATAATTTTGACAGTGTAAGTTTGCATATTTAACATAATATTTATGTGTTCTTCTTTTAATTTACATTAACCACAAAATTTTTTACCGTGCATAACTGTTTTGGTATGGAAATTGGTTCCCACAGCTCGTATTGTAAACAATCGTATAATCATCACATCAACACATAAGGTGGATTTTGAGCAATCTCAAAATATTGAAATAAACTTATCTTTCCAACACTCAGCCTTGCGCAGAGTTACAGTCACAAAAACACGGGGCGTCTGGCCATAGCGTGGACTTTTACTACTGTGATAATACGTGCACAGCCCCCATCCGCACGCGCCACTCAACCTCTCCCTTAACGGAAGCAACGCACACAAAGAGGATCTGCTGAGTGACGCGTGCCGCTGACAGGGCAACTTTCAGTTTTTAGTCCTAGATTTTCAGGTACACGCCTGAAGTTCCTGGATTTGATTTTGAGCGGAATTTTTAAATTTAAGTTCATGGAATTTTAGGGCGACAGTGGGGTGTTTGGATTGTAAATACAGTTTAGTTTTCGCAAATCATGTTAGTTAAGAAAAAATCGTCACGATTTTACTAGATATATTTGTTTGTCTAAGGACTTCTATGAATATTTATTATCTGCTATTAATTTTATTCAATTCATTAATATATTACATATTCTGTTAATAATGCATAATTTCTCATTTTTTTAATGATATTTTATTTTCTGTTTCAGGTGAGTCACTAAAATCCAGATATATTATTTCAGTCTACGCGTAAATATAAGTAAGTTAAAACTTTTAAATTATACATGTACTTAAAGCGATGTTAAACTCTAATTTCATTGAGAATACAGATAATCACTTTTTATATTTAATTTTTAATTTTTGTCAAAGATGACATATTTTTAAAAAATTGAAAATGTAATTGAAATAAATGGATGCTCATATTCTTGATAACAAATAAGACTTTACAACGCCTTAAGAGTAAAAGTAAAACATTATTATCAGTTACGTGTTAACCTCTTAACAACTGTCAGTATGTTATAGACATACCATAATAAATCCATTGAGGTGAAGACATACAGACGAAATGATTAATTTTTTTATTAAAAAGTAAAAACATGCTTCAAGCGAATTGGAATTTGAAAAAATTCATAAATGATATCTTCAACTATTAACAAAAATATTTATTCTTTCATAAAGTAAAAAAAGTTGTTTAGTTACGATAATGTCAATAGATTCTTTGATAAAAAATTTTTCTTGTTAAGTTTTAATCTAATCGTTTCGGTAAGGTTATGTGATAAATGTGACTTTCTATGGCCTAACTTTCTTCTACACTTGTTTGGTGGTTACAGATTTTCTTGACGGAGAAAAAAGACATTTTTAAAAAAACTTTACAAAAACTATTTTTATAAAGTTTCAGTTGGTTGACATTTTTATAAAAAATGTTTATTTAAAAAGTATTCTTCTTTATTTGCTTTCTAATAAAAAAACTTTGTGACGGTAAAAAAAATTGAAAAAATATATTAGCAATGGGTTTTGAAATAGCTAATAATATCTTTATTAAACAATATTCATGATGATTATTATTTAAAACATTTATTTTTGGAATCTTTAATGTAAGTTTAAAAAAGCTAATTGTTCATGAATTGCCAGCGTTAATGTTAAAATTTTTTTGAGGTGTAGCTGTATGATTGACAAAAAATGTTACTACTAAATTTAGTAAATTAAAAAAAATAACAATAAAATAACTTTTCTGTAGGAAATACTTGTATTCCTCATTATGATTTGAGAGTAAAATCAGTAATAAATAAAAAAATATCGATCAATAAAATAAAACGTAATAAACATTTAATGCGGTAAAACTCATGCTTTAACCCAAACAAAGTAAGTAAATGACTTTCATGTAAAAAGTACCCATCTGCTCGTCCGTGTAGAGTGAAGATATCGGGGGTAGATTTCTGCTTTTTCAACTATGAAGTTTTTTAATATAATATGGGATAATTTGCTTTATATTATTAATGCCTTGAACCTCTATTTTACAAAAGGTTAATCGGTTTCTTTTCACAACTAACTGTATTATTACAAATAGTTTGTAAATCTGATAGGAAAACTTCTTACATTCTACTTTAATTTTATTCTCTTTTCGTTCCTCTCAAATGATATTGACACCTCCAGACAGCACACCCTCAGAAAAAACAAACCAGCTACAATCTTTGTTGCGAGAAATTAATTCCACAATGCGTTTGCACGTAAAATCTCTTGCAAAGATTCTCCTATTTTCGCTGATGGATGATTCGGTACTTCCTCTACCCCCCCCTCTCTCTCTCTCGTTGGCCTGGCGCCAAGTCGCCCATGTTTGGATTTAGCCCACATTTTCTACCCCTCCATAGCGGGGAGCAGTCCACGAGTTAATGGACCGGAACTAATGATTGTTTCGACCTTTTTTTGCATGTGACTCATTCAAAAAATCGTATCCCTTTTTTCGTGGGAGTGCCGAACGGTGACGGTTTTTGCTCGTTAGAGTGGCAGTTTTTCAAGTGTACCGGAGGATCTTGGAGGATCTGATGAAAGTAGAAATCTAAAGCTTGAAGACTTTCCAGAATTTCCAGAATTTCTTTGAACAGATTTTGATTTTAACGAAGTAGATTTGAGAATCCAATGATAAAATCAATATTTTGCTAAGATTGAGACGTTGCATTTAGAAGTGATAAAAATGTGCAAAATCAGCTAAATGTTTGTAAAAAGTAAAAAATTTTAGTAAAATTATTTTTTCTGACAATAAGGATGTATCAAATGAGATGTACGGAAAATAATATAACTAAAAACGATATGATTTGATACATTTGGGGTTTATTTCAGAGTAAGAATTATTAAAATGAGTTGCACATCATTTCTTGAAATATATATATTGATTTCGAACCGTATGTATCTCGTCAATTGTTAATAAAACTGTCGTTTTTATAAAGTTAGACCTTCAGTGTACACTCGAGTGTACCAAGAAGTATTCTGTTTACGAAAGAAATTTCCAAGACGGTACACGCAAATATTCTCTCTTTACCGAACTGTCAGCATTTTTTCTTTCCCCATCTCTCTCCTACGATTATGGAATGCTGACGTAACAATTTTTCTGGTATGTCTTCGCTTCGTCAGGATGTCTTGCATGCGATTGTATCTCGCCTCTTTTTACCATAGCTTTCTTTTTACTTCTACATTCTCCGAATAATGGAGAAGACATACTGAAAATAAATAAAAATGAAATCCGCAAATATTCCAAGATAAGTTTGTATGATGATGTTAGTATTCTGAATATCGCCGTTAAATCCAAAACATTTAATGATTCCTATTATTTTTTAAATCGTAAATTTTTTCAACACCATTATTTATATATTTTTGCGATTGCTTCATTTAGATTTATATTGGCTTTATATTACTACATATTGCTAAAAGAATTGTTAGCTTAATGCTTTCGACAGGTTTATCATTCATATTATGAAATAAATTGAATATTTTCATACTTTATATATTTGTTTATCTTTCTTCGCATATTTTTTATGAAATTCCATTAAATACCAATTAAATTTTGCTTTATCAACAGTGACGATAATCCAACGTATATTTCTATAACACATAAATAATCTTCAGAAATTAAAAATGACAATGAATTTTAAATATATATGAAAATAATTTCAGGAAAATTCATTTATAAAATTTTTTAATGTTTTATAAATTACTCGGATGAATTTTTATCTTTATTGCCTACCAATAAAACTTTCTTGTTAAAAATAATACGAAAATAAATAAAAATCGTAGCGTTTTATCCCAATATTTTATATTGGAAGAATATGAAATAGTTAAGGATATCTTACCGTTATTAAATAAAAAAAGGTTCATTTAGTATGAAAACTTTAAACCATAAATCCATAAATCTATTTTAATTATAAATCTAACTATACGCCGTTCAAGCCTATTAGATTAATTCTCGTTACTGAAGTGAAAAGTTCGTTTAAAATTATTTAACGAGCGTATTAAGTAGCTACAAATTCAGATTCGTACATCAGTTACAGATTGCGTATCGTCTTACAACTTTTCTCTTCTTTAACGGTTATGATGTATAGGAGACCGCAAAACTTTTCATAGTTAAGTTGCGACTAGTCTACTACTTATGACGAAGCTCGCGTGACGCATCGCACTACGCGACTAAACAAGTATCAATTTCCTAACTTAACCACTCTGGCTCTCTAAAAGAAAAATGACAGACAAACAAGTTTTATGCTTTCAACAGATTCATTATGGGTTAAAGTCAAGCATAATTTGTATTTACCCTAATTTTTTGCATTATATTCCGATTCAAATACTCTGAGTGTTAGTAAAATAAAGCTTCTTTATTTATAATTTGAATTAATTTTTAGAAAGATCATTAAGACAGGCTTATATGTGTAAATTGGTCTAATAAATAATTTTGTGATATAAACTTAGTTTTTAAAAACTTTGATAAATTAAGAAATTTTTCATAACAATCGGTAAAAATTTGTTTTTCTCACATTTTCTTCATTTTCAAATATTTTCTTTTTTATAAATGATTATTTGAATATTTGAATTTTAGATATTCACTTCTGCATACACGAATATTGGCTAGATATTCGAATATCAAATTCCAATAGTAACTAATTAACTAGAATTTAATAACGCTTATTGAATTAAACTAGGAAATGCGTTTTATAGGCATGCGTATTAAACTGGAATATGACATTAAAACTAGAAGTTAATTTAAAAGCTTGGTGACTATAATGTCTAACTTATTTCATTATTGACGTGTTCCCCGAAAAATTCTTTATCTCCTTCATTAAAAAAAAAAACAAAAAAAAAACAAAAAAAAATAACAAATAACGCGGTAAAAAGTTACCTTAATACGAATAAAATAATGCATTTGTGATGAATTCCCATTGGGTTTACGATCCTAGATACTTAGAACTATAATAAAAACAGATTGCGCATTTGAACTACTCACTAATTTCTATTATACCGAATCGTAAACTCCCCAGTTTCATTGCGCGTCGTTCTTCAGATTTCACGATTTCAGATACAAAATTTAATTGCACAACAATCCAAACTTTAAACGCCCGCGCACCAACGGCGTCGACCGTAATTCTGATTAATGATTCAAAAAGCTACCCCTACCGTCCAGCCTTGAAATCCAAATGACTAATGGAACTCTATTACGTTCTCGTAATTGCGACAATCGGAGACCTGGAGTAGATCATGGCAGCATGGCGTAAATTAAAGAAAAGGGCGCGCCTCTCATGAAATTATCATCTCGAGGCGGAAAAAATGAAAAAGTCAGGCGAGGAGCAGCGGGAGGGGGGCGGCGGGTCAGAGGGCGCTTTGGAATAATTGAGAGCGACCGCGACTGAAAGGGTTGAGAGGGAGAGGCGATATCGTCCTCGCCTTTGACAGCTTCGTAATAAGGTATAGCACTCTCCCTTTTTTCATACCAGGGGTATCCTTTATTGCACGTGAAAGGGATGAGGCGTTCGCCTATGCTTGACTATGTTAATATTGAAACGCTTTAGATCTTTCTTTAATTGTTTTTAAAGGCTTAACGTAAATTTGTTTCAATGAAAACTTATTGTTATAGCAAGAGTAATGTTCTTTGCAAAAAATATTAATTTTTGAATTTTTTTCCTGCTTTGTTAAAATGCGGACTAAACGCATCTAAAAGAGTTATTTATTTATGCAGTAGCAAAAGGACAATTTTTGTAAAAAAAATTAAAACATATGATTGTGTAAAATTTATACTTTTTTAATCCTTGTTATTATTAAATATTTAGTTATTTCTACAAAATTTTTCTCCTATTTTGTTACACCACAATATCTATGATATTTTAAATCTGTAACGCGATAATCAACGACGAGTATTTTTCAGAGCTCCTCAAAGGGAAACGAAGAATTCTTTGCTCCTCGTCGCCGTTCTTCTGCTTGACAAATGAAAGTAAAATTAGAGTCTCAACTCGGAGCTTGTCTCTTTGCGGTAAACTTAGTTTCGAGAGACACAGAGGGAGAAAAGTAATAGCATATAAGCGCGGATGGGCTTAAAAATTGGCTATGTAGGCTCTTACTAAATCGCTTAAGTTTGAGGCAGGGTAAGCGAAAGACACCAAGAGAGAAAGAGAGAAGAGGGAGGGAGAAAAAGAGAGAAAAACGGAAGAAGAGGAGAGCGAAAGAAAAATCGACGATGCGGGCTTTTTATATTGGGAAAATTTTTATCGTAGCAATCGAGCGGGACGTTTTTCAGCTTTGAGAAATGACGCTAATTTTTTTTTCTGCGTATTACGGTGACGCAAAGTCAAAGTGTTCTTTCCAAGAATTCTGATAAATCCTGAGATCGTTAGGTTTCTCTTTTGCGATAAATTATCTATCATTAGTAATAATATTTTGAGTGTTATTATTAACTAAATACTTTAGCGTTTTAATAATAATGTCATGACTTACTAATGCAAATCAGCTTTTAGTCTTATATTTTAATTACATTGTATAATTAGAGATACGAAATTCAAACATTTAAAAAATGTTGTTATCAGTTAATAGTTTATACATTTTAGTTAATTAATTAAAAATATTCATTTGAAAAAATTAGTTTTCCATTCATTGTTGACTGTTTGCACTTTAAATTTTTTATTCAATTTCATATATGTATATATTTTGGAAGTAAAATTTTTTATGCATACATTAAAATTTAATATAATCCTGAAAACATTTAACATAGTATTTGATGTATGATTTACTCACTAGGAGGGTATAACATCTCCGGATCACAGATCTTGATGAAACTTTGGGATATGTTTTTGGGTATCAAAAACTAAGGAAAGTCAAAGCCGTACGATTCAACACTTTGGAAAACTCATTTTATCAACGTTTGTAGTTTTATTTTAAGAAAAATATAAAAAATGAACTTCTCCTTGAAATGCAAATATTTCAGTCTATGAATATTCTCAATGAATTTTCCACAGCTAAAATTAAAGTAGAAAAAACAAGCTTTAATTTGCCGTTTTCAGAATTAAGACTTGATAAGTAGTTAACCCAAAGTTATGCTTGTTTAAATTTGAACAAAAAAAGTGTTCTGAAAATCAACTGAATTCCTTCGTTCATAATTTTACAGTTTATAAGTGTATTTTCGTTGCTCAACTCTAAACAAGCATAACTTTGGTTCTAATTATCAAGTCTTACTTCTGAAAACGGCAAATTAAAGCTTGTTTTTTCTACTTTAATTTTAGATGTGGAAAATTCATTGAGAATATTCATAGACTAAAATATTCGCATTTTAAGTAGAAGCTCATTTTTCATATTTTTCTTAAAATAAAACTACAAACGTTGATAAAATGAGT
>UELX01004658.1:0-16766 GCA_900480035.1 Eupelmus urozonus | reverse complement strand
CTGACCTACTACCACGCATGCAGCCGCCGGCACAAGGTGAGAGCCTCGCCCCCTTCGCGCCGGGAAGGTGGACTCGTCTGTTATGCGCCTGGCCGAGCGATAGTCCTCCGAGCTCTAAATGAAGCAGCAAGGATTCACGGGCCGGCCTACGTCCTCGTGTTTTTACGATTTTTCATTCGAGGCTGCAGTCTGCTCGGCCGTGTTTCGGGCCCACGCGAGCTTTGCCAAACGGGAAAGGTGCTAAAAATTTTGCGGAAAAGGAGCTGGAGTTGGCTTTCTTATGTAACTTTTTTTAGCCTGCTTTCGCTTCTGCGAACCTTTTTACTATTCACGCTGGTACTTGAAAGCTACATTATTTTAAGATTAATATGATATTTACTAGTGAAAAAATCACTTTTTTAACATATCGCAGAAACAATGTCGACCTCTTATAAAATGAAGAACAAAAAATTATTGTAATTTGCAATTAATCATATCAGAACCGATTGCGAAATTATCAGAATAATCAGAAGAGATATTAAAATACACGTAATTACACGTCGACTTCAATCATATTGCGTCAAGCCAGGGACAATATAACAATGCACTGATTTAAAGCTCGACGGACGGATTGCACAAGTCTAATATGCCAAGAAAAAGCTGAAAATCGCTTGTTATCGCTCGTTGATAAAAAGGCCGCGCACAATGCTGTCAGAAAAAGCTAAAAATCGCGTGTAACGCGCGTAAATCAGCGGCGTGGCGCCGTGTGATCTTTGTCTCGCCTCGATCGCTCTCCAGGAGAAATTCGCGCCGACTAAATGGGCCGGCCCGTTATTGCTGACAGGCGCAAGGTTCCTTTTGTTGCCGTCTGCGTTTACGACGGGCTATTAAGAGCAGAGGCGCTTTAGCTCCATTATAATACGATCGCCGATATATATTGGCAGCCGAGGTACCGGAAAACGCGCGCGCAGCTCTCTATATATGTATGCGGGCTTGCGCGGAGCCTTACATTGCTCGATTTCTTTTTTATATAGCTGATTCGTTCATTTGATTTACTTACGTGTGCAAGATAATTTCTGGTGAAATCATTTTTTTCTGGTTACGGGTGCATGCGAATCATTAGTTCGTTTCTTCGAAATGTGTAAATATATATGTTATTCATTATTGTTTTCCTTGCCCTTTTAAATCTATTGTACGGTGTTTTCGCAACACGCCCAGTCTTCGAGAATAATAAATTACCAAAACTGATGAATGTGCCAATCGCGTGTGATTGATGAATGCCGTTCACAATTCAATTATTAATTCTTATATAGAGATAATTTATGGAGGTAAGCATTTTCTCTTCTATCTCTGCCCATACTCTATTTAAAGAATACCTATATTTGATCTTGATAAAACGATACTCTACACATTTTTTGCAAGTTCTTGAATGATATCTATAAACGCCATTGCAGACGGCTGCGAACGTTGCAAAATATTTTACAGCAAGCCAGGGAAAACGCGCCTCCAGCTCGAAACAAAAAATCGCGGCGCTCCTTGAAATATCGCGACAGAAAGCAAATTTATCCGCTGAAAATACGAAATTAACGCCTCGCCTGAGAACTCGCATTTTCCAAGCCATAAATCGCCCCACCCACAACCGAATGGCGTCGCTTGCAAAATGTCTCAAAAAATCAGCGAGTGTCAAATTTCCGTATCGCGAATCAACGCCAACGCATCGCCGCGGGCTCCGCAATTAATTAACGGCTCTTAATTAATATACGCACGCCAAGTCAGAGCGCGCGCTCTCACTTCTCTATCTGCGTTCGTGAATTTCGTTTTCGTTCGAGCGAGACACGTCGATGAGCACGTAGCTCTGCTCGACTGAATTTATATATATTGGGAGGCGAATTTTCGCTGGATATTCAAGCGAGCGCGCGATTAGCCCGTGGCGCGCATCTGCTGCGATTAATTCCGCGCTCTTTGACGAGAGCCCGATAATTAACGCCAGCGAGTTTTGACTCTGATCCCTTTCTGTAGCTTACAGCGGTGGATTTCGTTACTATGAACCGGACTATGAAGAACACAGTGGTACTGATTTTCATGTGTCTGAACGCAAAAATTTGTTGTTGTGTGGAACGAGATTTCGATAAATAAATTGTAAACTGTGTCGACGGAGAATTTTATTTATCTAACATTACGCCGTTGATATACGTGTTGCCATAAACGCTTTATCTAAACCCGATTAAAAGTGTGAAACACAAGCTTGACCTCGCGCTCCGATCCGACGAGCAGCGTCGAAAATTAATATTCCTGATTACAATATCGAAATACGTCGGAACGGATTGAATAGTTTATTAGCAATCGCGCGTTTCAATAGTTGGCGCTGAAATTCGAATATGCCAGTAGCACAGCTTGACTACGGAAAATTAAATCACGTATAACTTTGTCCATACTCGTGTTTGTGAATCGCGAATTTCCGACAAAGCAATTTCGCAAAGCCCAACAGCACAGCCGAGAGGGAAGACATAATTACGTAATGAGCCGACCGCTTTGGCTTTGTGCATGAAAACACAAACAGCTGGGCGCTCTTACAATATGCATTATATTACGTCGCACGCTCGAGTGGATCCATAATTAAATTGGCTTTCAATTTCAAGCAGATCGAAGATATAGCTCGGGAGCTGGTCGCGCCCAGCGTTTCCTGGATTCAATCCGCGGCGGCCGAGCTGCTCCGCACAAACTTTACGCGGCGCATTTATTTGATTGTGTTCACGCTCGGCGAGTATATCAGACTCTGCGGTCTGTTGATTAGAGGTGAGGTTCGCCGTCGGAAAATGCAGGGCCCGCGGGGGAAGGCTGCAGACCGAGCTGGCCTGCAGAGCAATTACAGCGCGCGCCGAGGCTAAGGACCGCCGCCGCCGCTGCCGCGCGCCACTGACTAATGAACCGTCCCTGCTCTCGCTCTGCTGCTGGCCCCTCGCTCCAGTGTGTTCCGACTGGCTTGCGTTTTAAAGCCGCTGCAGTCGAAATGAGGTCGGATCGATTTTGTAATTGTTTTTTCCTTTGATTTGGAGAATTTTATAAACATGTGGTTGATTATTGTACGTGCACGCTTTCGTAATGATGAGTGAGAAAAATTGCTCGCAAGTTATTGATATTATTGTTTGTTAAATTTTTAAATCCAACACTCGCGCTGAAAGCTTTTTTTAAATTGTAATAATATGATCTATTAGCTCGCACTATCAATTAGTACAAAAAAAGGTTACTGAAAAATCGTGTTCTTAGATATAAAAAACAATAATAAATTAACAAAGTCAATAATAATCTATGACGAATAAAATTAATGTTGCAAAAAGTATAAATCACTCTACGTGACTAATCTTGAGAACATAACTTGGAAAAAGAACCGCACATTTTTATCAAACCTATTTCAATATATTTCTTTAGCAAGTGCAATTTAAATTAGGATGTATAAATTACTCGGCAATTGTTTTGTTCGATTCCTGACATTAATGGCAAAGTATCCCAGCGTATTTCGTTAGGGAAATAGCCAAGGGTGCTATTGTTCAGCGCTCAATATATATGATCTTAAATCTTTTGATTTGTACGAGTATTATAATAACTGCAGAGTTTGAAAAGGCAAAAAGAAATAGTAGCACGAATAAAGGAACGATTTCGATAGCTACAGCTAACAATGCTTCCAAAGGCTTTATTGAAAAAGCTATTTTTATATCTGCGAATTACATCACTGCAGCTTACTTTAACTATTAAAAGCGTGCTTCGTAAATAAATAGGAATTATATATAAATGCCCTGAGACTTGTCTTAAATCACTGAAGCCGCTCCCCCGATTACTCATAATTCGAGGGCAAGCCTATATACGTTGACTCGCGCGCAACTTTCGAAAGTAATTGTTTCCTCTACTATTTTTAAGTACAAAATATATATCATATTATTTATTAGCATCTACCCGCGTTTCAACTCTCTTCTAGTATGGGTAAAACGCTCGGCTCTTACATAAATATGAGAGCTGGATCGGAAGAATATACTAGACATGAGCATCGAGTGGATTACGAGACTGCCACTTTTTCCTTACATTCTTCTTTGCATACTATGTCGTCCCGACGACTTTGTTTTTTCCCGGACTGGCTTGCGCAACGTACGCAGTGTTGGTATATGCAGCTCTTCGTCTAGTCCTGCGTCTGACGTGAAATGCGTTCTGGATATACATGCGGGGTGGACGCGTAGGTGGAATGCCTCCGTGAATACATATTTAACATGCGCTGCATGCTTCTCAGAGACATATTGTCTTATTAAACAAACAGTTGCTCTTTCTATTATATTAAATTGTTTATAGCTTCTTCCACATCAAGTTATTAAATTCTGATACTTTTTTTATTTCTTTCAATTATTATTTGTTAATATAAAAATTATTTTAAGCCTTTTTTTCTGTTACGACTATTTTCTTTTTATCTGCTGCGCTTCTTTTGACTATAGGCTATTTTGCACTCATTAATGTTTATTCATGAATACTTTTTCTTGAATGACTAGTAAATGCAAATGGGCTATCCATGTAAAAATGTCGAACTATAAACGTTGGCGAAAGATTTTAGTTCTAGATTTTTCTTTTGAAATAAAACAAAAAATGAATTTTGTCCCTACTATAAAAAAGACAAGCAATTATTGACAAATGCTACTTTTTGAAACTTTAAAATCTTCTTTTTGTTTGATATTAAAACTTCGATAGCAATCTTTTGTACTAAAACTGAAAAAAATTCTCTTTATTAAAATATATTTTGAGATAGAAAATATAAAAAATTACCAAATAAACTTCTAATTTAAGATTACATTTTCTTTTTGCAATAGTATTATTGAGATTTTATGGTCAATTTTTCCAGATACTATCTAAATCTGAAAATGTAAAAAAATCACTTATTTTATGTGCAAGAATAAGTGATTTTTTACTCTTTCAGTTTTAGATAGTATAATTTATCAATTAAATAGTAATTTTTTAATTTAAATAATTAATTTATATTTTTCTTATCAATATTATTATAAAAATCTAAAGCGAATAGATCCAATATTATATAATAATATTATATGTTCCATTCTTTTTCTTGTAATCATGACATTATTAAATTTCTAATATAATAGTTGCTTATAAAGTTTGAAGCTTTAAATATAATTAATTTTTTATGAACAAAATAATTTTTTTTTTTTGTTATATTTTATAATTCTTACAAAGCCGATAATATTTTTTTTCTATTTTTTTTTTATGATTTGCAATAATAAAATAATGAGACTAAGAGTAATTATAATGCAAAACGATTGTTGGTAAATGTCATGCACAACTTGATAGATGTACGTGATCAAAATGAAAAGGTATCAGAAACCAGATATCACTTCACTATCCCGATTAAAAATTAAATGTGTCGTAATTATAATTTTCAAACTCAATACAGTTTGTTATAAATTCGATTAGTTATAACTTTTTAAAAATAAATTTACTCAAAATAATCATAGTATGAAATTTCTATCATCAACAATTTGCTAAAACAATATTTCGTATTTAATCAAGTTTTTGATGCACACTGTTCTAAACAACATAATTAATTTTATTTCAAGTAAACGGCAAAATGCCCTCTTGAAACTGAAATATCGGTGTAACGAGCAAATCGTTATTAAAGAATGCATTTCCAGATCCGAGTATTATCCTAAAGAATGACGAAGATAAGAAATAATTGAAACGGTATAGATCAGGAGAAAAGACAGCGGAAAACAGAGAGGGGGGAGTGGCAAGAAATAAGGAAAAAGAAAAACGAGAAAGAGAGAGAGAGAGAGAGAGAGAAGTAGCTACGTGCCCAGGACAGACTGGTTGGCGTCCTCGTGGCTGTTCGCTCGCCGCCGTGAACTGCATTTCAATTGCGCCTTTATGTATAGAGCCGAGAAAGAGACGGGGGGATAAAGAAAGAAAACGAGAGCGAGAAAGAGCCCGTGTACTTGCTCCCGTCCTTCTTGCTCATTCTTCAGCAACTTGCTTGTCTGCCGATATCTCGCTCGATATTTGGCTCTGTCTGTGTGTCTTTCTGCAGCTCTTTACGTCTCTCTCTCTGTGTGTGTGTGCGTCTGCTCGCATACAGATACCTATAGGTCCAATGCATTTGAACGAGCCACTAGCCGTGTGTATATATACGTAGAGCGGCTTTAAGAAAAAGACGCGCGGGGAAGGAGCCAAACGTGAATTGGAACGGATCCCATTCAAGCCGCTGGAGGACACTTCAGAGCGCGATTCGCGAATTCGATTCATATATATACTTTCTTATTATCCGGACTTGCGCTGGGGCCCAATTTAAGGTTTTTTTTTTACTTTCTTCGAATTAAAAATGAATCGTTCTTATTTTACTCTTACTGAGGCCAACTTTAATTTTTTTCGTTTTTTCGTATACCAAAATAATGAGGGTTGATCCCTCTAAAGAAATGGTTTTTCACGTTTATAGAATTTTAGATATAATCGGAATAAATATTAATTTAAAAAATAGAATTAATTTTACTTAATATTTTAGTTTGGTTTAACTTTTTATTAAAAATGAAAATTGCCACGTACTTTATATGATCATGGCGACTTAAGGAAGTAATTAAATATGTCTGTAATGTCATCAGATTATCTCATTATTGAGCGTGTAAACGGAAAGTAAAATTTACTCGACAATAAATCTCAACGATTGCATCTACCAAGTTCTATTATGTTATGATGCGTAAGGTTCGGGACAGCCCATTATCATAACCCAACTCGTTAGTATCCGCAGGAGAGAAAAAAATATATCCGAGCGTATGGAAATTTCCGTTGGCACACAGCGTTGCCTCGCATTTATCAAACGGAAAATCGAATCATTACACAGGAATAAAGAGTAAAAAAAATCATTTTAGCGAACGCCATAAATCTTGGCATCTTATATACCGTTGCTCGCGTATCCGCGGATACACGTCGCGTCGTCGCATAAAATGGCAGTAACTCAGAGCGCTGCAGCCGCGCGCATCGGATTGTTGCATAAAACAAGGCAGTTTTAGATGCGGCTCTGGCAAGAGCGCCGAGCTTATTCAGCCGCGATCGGGGCGAGGTTTCGCCTATTTAATGCCGGCTCGACGCATAATAATCTAACGGCTGCACTTTATAAGGGAAAACAATGGCCTCCCACATGTATACAGCCGAGCTGAAGCGCTCTTCTCGTGCGGCTCGACGCGCGCTTACTCGAGCCCCTCTTGACTATATAGCACGCGCGAAGCCTAATTTGCCGCGCGTACGACGATTGCGCTTACGCCTCGATGTGTGCCTGGAATCTACTACGGCGTGAGGCTGGATTGTAGCTCGCGACTGCACACGACCGCTGCCTGCCTGACTGCAGGCTGACATTATTAAAATATTAGCCTGCGAGCGCAGGAGCATTTCAGATCGAACTTGTACACCTGCCCCGATCTTTATCTCTATCGAGGCGTATCATTACCTACATGACTGGCTCATTAGGCTTGATCTTAGTCTTTGATTTCAGGATAGACTTATTGGAAATTCGTTTTTCTTTCTAGCAGTTAGGTTAAGATCTAAAACTATATGTTGATGTGATAAAGCTTATTAGTAGTGGTAATAAATAGTTTTAAAGTAATGCAGCTGTGAATTCAATAAGATTAAAAAATTAGAAATAAGTTTTTATGATCACAAACATTGTATGTAATACAAGATTCTAATAAGTTGTATATTTTTTGTTTTAGGTACGTGCATTCTGTTCTTTTACGTCATAAAGAGAGAAGTGCTATCGCGTAAAGTAAGTGCTTAACATCATTTTAAAGAGTAAATATGTATACAGATTATGCGAATTATGTGACTAGATATTTTCGAGATGCCATGACTATAAAAAGTTATATTTATGTGGACATAGCAAAAGCTAAAAAAATATACCTTCTTTAATCATTTTTTTACACAAGTTTTCTTTAAAATTTGAATATGTTTCTATTTATTTATTAGTGATTTCACTATCGAAAGAGTCGACGCTTTTAAGTAATACATTATATACACCACCTGTCGATAAAATATGTTTACTCAAACTGATAAAAGTATGTAATCTTTTATGTTTACTTCTACTTAATGGAAATAGATCTATCATCTACGTGTTATACACATTAAAATGTTAAATATTGTAACACCTTTTGAAATATCCACTGCTTTTTAACTTTCGAAAGGATACAAACAGGGTTTTCCTTATATTTATAAAATTAATTTCCACCAACTTTCGTAACATCCTCAAAGACATTGCACTAGCCTTAGAGACTTTCGAAAATTTATTTAGAAAATAACGCCCGAAATATGCAGCGGCGCGCATCAATCGCGAAAGTTTACTTAAATTTATTCACGAGATTAAAGGCGCGCCTCCTGCGCCCGTGCCTGTGTGTTCGCGCAAACTCACCGTGCACCGGAAAGGATTTCTTTTTCGGCAAAAAGTAGGCCGACCTGATAACGCTTATCGCGCTCACCTCGCTGCTAGTATGTGTACCTATGTTCAATAGATTATGTTTTACGCGCCGGCGCGCCGACAGACCTTTTTACCTGCAAAATTCGATTCTGCTACGCTATATACGTAGCTGAGCCTCGTAAACTGTCTGCAGCTGCCTTATACGTGATTTTGGAAGCCTTGCTCTAAATTGCTTTTTTCGTCTTAAACCTATCTATATACTGGCTTTTCGATTTTTAATCAAATCGTTTTGAATGGATCTCATTCAAATTTTGTATTATAATTTTTATAATTAATGCTTTTCTACTTATACTGCACGTACGCGGGATACAAACTATTTATAAACTCATTTTGAAAAAGTTTAATTTATACTGTTTAAACTGGCAATCGTAATGTATGCTAAGTGTCATCGTAAATTCTTTTAGTTTACAGTGATAAGCTTACTGACTTTTGATAAGGGAGTTATCATCAGCAGTTTAGTTCACTGTTTATAAAAAATGTCTTATCACATTTTCTTACTACTTCCTTAACCCTAATTAATATTTACAAGTTACTTTAAAAAACATTCTTGATACGTGCAGAAGAAAATTGGTGAAATATTCTATTTAAATTAAAATTCTGTTAGCTTTATTTTGTCGTTTCATAATACAGTATTTTTAATAAAGTACGCAAACCAAAATTTGTAATACTTAAAAAGAGAACAAAATAAAACTTGGAACGTTTTTTAAGTACGTTGAATTTTATTCGGAAAAAAGATATTTAAAACATCGTAAATTATGAGAGAATTTTTTAAAACTTTAGATATGCGCTTTGTAGAATTTATAATGAGAAAAGTTTAAACAGAATACAAAAATAGAAAAGTTATAGGGGTAATGATATCCGTATTTATACTCTTAATATAAAATACCTCTAGTTTTCTCTTAAACGGATAAAACTTTAAGATTCATTGCATTCTTTATTATATATTTTGGCTATGACACTTTTATAGCCTTTTTTAAAATCTAACCATGCCTCGCGCACCAATAAATACTGCATTTACGTCAAGAATCCAGAATAATCCGACAAAAAAATCACGATACCTTTCCTGCCATTAGATTTGACAAACGACAGCGTAATGAATCACTGCGCCGTTCGATTATCAGCTAACTGACGAAACAACGAGCCGGCACGCTAGACATTCCGAATAAAACGTCGCTTTAATTCGCGTTTCGTTAATCGAGCGTAAAAAAGAGGTCGAGGGAAGAAGGCACGCCGCGTTGTCTAGCTGCTCTGCTACTCCCTTCTCTTCTCGTCTATTGGCAATTAGCGCGTGCAGGGCCCCAGAGTCGAGCGAGTTTGCTTGGTATTTATATAGCGAGAGAGCCAGGAGAATGCTTTCCTAGTAAGCCCCGGAATAGAAGCGCGGGACGTCTTTTCTGTATGGGGCCTCCGCGAGAGAACGAGTTATGCCGCGCGTCGAAAAGAAGCGACAAGTGCGCGCTCCTTTCTTTTGAGAAGCTGAGAATTATATGAGGGAAAGAGCGCCGAAAGCCGTATTTCTTTCTCTGCGCTTGGGAACTTATAGCGCAGTCTTCTTGGCTTAGTTTGCTGCTGCTGGCCGCCTTTTCATCTCTTTTCTCGCGCCGAAGCGAGCCTCTCTTGTCTAAGGAAATGCTTTATTAGATTTTTTGTTTGTTTTTATACGAGTTCAAGATGATTTTGAGCTGGGATAAAGGTTGACTGTTGCAACTGTTAGACAAGTGGTAAAAATTAACCATTTTTAATATTAATAACAGTTTTTTTAATTTATGAAAAAATAAATTGTCTTTTTGAGTTGATGTTAAATCGGTATGGTAATAACTGATTACGCAGTTTGAAGTAAAGAATCAGAAAATTTATTATTTTTCTACACTCCATATTAAACTAAAAAAGATCCCAACTACACTTGCAATTACCAAATTAAATGAAATAAAAATTATTCCACATTAAGATTCTACAACTTGTCCCAAAGCTATAAGTGAAGCTAAAAAGGAACATATTCATCTGTTGTTTTTGAAGAGAGCCGGAAGTGACCATCCTCTTTGCTTTTCTTTCAGCGAGTAGGTGTACTTACGCGTCTGCACTCGGGCGGCGAGTGTCCGAGTTGTCAGTTCAAAGCGATGCTCGGAAGGAGCAGGAAACAGCCGACGAATTGATTACACACCTACGTATATTGCTCGAAAGTCAATTACAGATGGAAATGTATTTGCGCCTCGTGCAATTTCATTTGCCACGGCTCTGTCGCTCTCCAATGGAAAGTTCATTTGACTGGCGCCGCATACATTTTTCATGAGCTCATTATGTCATTTTTATGCAAAACTTTTTTTTCCGAAACTCTTACTCGATGATAGCGTGTAGCTAATTCGAATTCATCCTTCGTGTGTTTTAAGCCGATTTCATGATTTTATTTGCTTTGCCTACATCTTACACAATTAAAAATGTACTTGAATTACCAAATTCATCAATTTCTGAAAAATAAAAATGTTAAATTACGACAGGTCTGTATCACTAACGTTATTTGATCGTTAATTTAACGAATAACAGTCATTTTGTCTGTTAATTTACCATACAATCTTCTGTTAACATATATATCAACAAGCAACACGCGTACGAATAATTCACTCTTTATCATTAGGTAATAAAGCCGCGGGCCGAAATTCAATTAAAAATAAATTTGAAAGCCAGCCCAGGGCTGATAATCACGTTGAGAAAGCAAAATCGTTTGGTCCGGCCGCAAGAAAAAAGGAAGGAGGCTGCGGGAAAAAGCGTCGACATCGCAGTAGGCACTTCCTCTTCTTCCTTTTCTTATTGAGGCCACTTATTAAGCGGCTCTCGATCGGCGCGTAAGATAAAAAGGCAAAACAGTTACAACTTAATTAAGGATGATGCTTGTACGAAATCTCGGCGATAATTAAAAGTAAATTAAAATAAATGAAAAATAAATTAAGATCAGAGAGCTGTAGCTCCCTCCCTTACTTATCCAAGCGTGGAGCTATATAGAGTGGTGCGCGGATAAACGAAGCTACAATCTGCCATCTCTACTTCCACAGCCGGCGCGACGCGCCGCAGGCGCAGCAGACACATACGTGCGGGCGGTGTAGCATCGAGTCATGCAGGTGCCGTCGTAATTAGCCCGCCGATTCGCTCCTTCCCTCTCGCTCTCTCTCTCTCTCTCTACTCGTCCTCTTTAAGCCAGCTCTTCCTCTTACTCTGTAATTCTAGCTCCCCATCTCTTTCTAGTTCCAGAGCCGTTTCGGAGACGAGCTCTCGCGCTGGAAATTGTTATTCCGCCCGCTCGTTTCTGCGTTCTATGCTCCTTCGTTCGTCTATCTCGAAGCGTAGATATACGTTAGTAGCTCTCTGCTGCACCGCCCCGGCAAATGAAGCAGTGGGATGCGAGTTGCGTCACGCTGTAGAGCCATGCGACTAAGTGGATGGCAATGCAAATTGGCTCTGTTTTACTTTGATTAATTGCTATATTGGCAGACAAATATACTGTTTAGACTGCAGTTTTTCAAAACATTCGAAATCAGTTAAAATTGTTACGGTTTTTATTTTATCTATAATTTTCTAAAAATCTTGATAAAGAGTTTTTTTAATGGTCTACAATAAATTCCTCTGATACAGCTTTCATGAAGCTTTATTAAGATAAATTTTGTAACGAGAAACGTGATTTGAAACTGTTAGCATCTATATGTACAATTATTTAATAATATTCCGATTGCGATTGAAAGTCACGAATAAGCCTTTGTAACAAGATGCAGCAGCAGCAGCAGCAGCAGCAGCGACGTATTCGAAAGTCGGAATATATCAGATTCTTTTGTTGAAATTGCAAGAAAAATTACAGGGCACGAGAGAGGGAAATTTCAGATCGAATAGTGGCTGATTTATGGATGAAACTCGGCTCTTCTCGCCGGCTGCACCTCGCACGAATTGGACTGCACGTGCAGCCTGTCTCTCCGTATCTACTTACACCCATACATATATGCACATGTAATATATGCTTCCTTAATGTTAGCTTTTACACGCTCCTGCCTACCTCCTATCTTAGTACCTTAATTTTGATATTGCACAAGACGTGCATTATATATAGCAGTGCGTATATTTGCGATACTTTAATTAAAAGGCTATTTCATCAAGTAGTCAAGCTAGCGCTGGTACTTTGACTAGCAAATAGAGTACTAGCGTTTCGAAATTTCAAATGAATTCTTGCCTTGTCGTAGCTTAGTCAAATAATTTATTTTTATTAATTATTACCTTAGTTTACTACCGTAATAAACCATTTTAATTTATATATTATAATTCACGCGGACAATATTACGAAGACACGCCACATTTTACAATATTTGTTTAAACTACGCAAGCAGCGCCCAGCTTTATCACACTAAAATTTCGGTGCGACAGCGAGGTTCGCAGGCCTGATATTGTGCTCGTATAGCAAGCGCAAAGGTGCGCGCAAGGCGGCTCTACGTTTCGCAAAAGTCCGCTCGGGTTTCATTTCCGGCGCGCACAAAGCAGCAATGCATTGCCAAAACGCTCGAAAAACTCTTTGACGCTTCCGTGTAGTTAGTGCGCCTGCGCCTGAGCGCGGCCCTTTCAAGAGGACGGTTTTACGCGGCTCGAGCAAACACGAATGGCTCGCGTTGTGTGTGAAACAGCTGTCTGTCGCGCTGGAATAACGAGAGCGAGCGAAAGAGCCGGCAAAGAAATTAGAGGTGCGCGGGGAACGGTTAGGATGACGCTGGAGAGCGAGTTCAAATAGTTCCGGGGCTTTCTAAATAGCGTCGAGATTTCGAGTTTTACCTGGGTAAATCTTTACTTGCGAATGCTTCTAGTTAAATAGAGAGTAAATAGTCATTAGTGCTGCTGCTGTTATTGATTTTATTAGCTCTGAATATATTATGGAGTGTTTTTGTACTTCACTTCACAAGATTCATTATCTACGTAAATGAAATAATTGCGATAATTTGCCCTTTGTCCCTTTATCAAATGGGTTTCAGTATTAATTAATTCAATTAAATTAAACTCGTTTACAAACGCATCATAGACTGCAGTCTAGCATTCACGTTAACAAAATTATGAAAATTACAACAAAGCTTCCACCAAAAACAAACACTCATTGTTGTTTCAGCAAAGTTCCCGACCTTTCTACGCAAAGTCAAATAATGACTCCAACCCTCTTACAAAGTTGCAATTTAATTAAATCAAGGCCGCTGAAAATCTCGAGTCGGGGCAAACAAAAACAAAAACTTTCCATAAGAGTATTTATACTCTCTCCTCCCACTCAACCCTAGCCCCCCACATGCTTCACTCTCTACTCGTCGGCGATATGTGCTCAGAGCTCGAGAGTATAAACCATTTCCAGTTATTGTGTTTAGAGTAGCATACATGCATCTGCTCTTCGGAAATCGGCCGAGCACTTTTCACTTGGCGCTGATAACTCGTTCCTGGAAGAACAATACGGAAACGTCAAAGTCGGCCGCGGGCGGGCTCTTCGATATTTGTTTGAGAATCGATGTAAAAGGCCCCGCGAGCCTCTAGCCGCTGCTGTTGATCTTCCGCATCTCCGGAGACTCGTTCTCAGAAGCACGAAGAGGGTATCTCGCTGTGTACGATTGCGCGCTTGCGATCTCGCTCGCGGCTTTTTGATGCCGCCGATTTGATTGATTCTGTTTGTTGAATTTCTCGCGGCGCTTTTAAGCGCTTCTCGGAATTAATTTCACGTCTCGGCAAGCATGACTGCCCACGATTGTTCCATTTTTTCGGCCAGCCTCTTCTTTTGACTTTCGTTACGTTTTCATTATCTTTTATTTGATCCCTGCGCTTGGTTGGTGTAATGACCCCCGATCTCTTAATAACTTTGGATTAATTAAAATAGTAATGAATCGTTTGCCAAATTGAGTAGCTATACAAATTTCAAGTGATTTATTTACTTTATTTCTCTTGCTTTTTATATAATTAGAAATTTTTACCGCTTTTTTATAGTAATATCGATTTTTATAATACTTTACGCTCTTTACATATTTGGAACAGCAGAGTTTACAAATATTTGACGAAATACTTCATACCTAGCAATCTTCGATATACATTCTGCAAAAGTAAATTAAAAAACGGTTCTGTGCAATATAAAAAAATCTCCACCGTGCAATATTTCGTATTTATATTTACATACATTTACACGCTGGAAGTAAGTTTCCGCTCGAGGTAACAAAACGCCGCCGCGCAAACAAACCCGCGCGCGCGAATCAGAAAAAAGAAAAAACATACCACAGACGAGAAAAATAAAAGAAAAGAAACGAGCGCGAGAGGGAGAAAAAAGCGAGAAGCTTTTCGGCGGGAGCAGAACGCTCGAAATGTAAAAAACTGTAAATACAGCGCTGGGGTCGAGTTATATAAGCGCTAAATTAATTAAGAATAAATCAGGGCGACGGAACGCGCTCGGCTTCGAGGCCGCCCGGGCGGGCGCGTTCGAGTGTAACCGAGCCGATCCGCTCCGCGTGCGAAAAGGTGGACCTTTGGCGGCTCTGAATCACTTGCTGCGAGACGCGCGACGGCTGTGATAGATCAGCTGCACCGGCTCCGGTCACGCTAACCCATTACCCTTCTCTTTTTCTCTCGCTCTCGGGAAAGAGAGCGAGCTGCCGGTTCGCTCACCCCGAGATTTAGTCCCGATAATATCTTCCATTATCGGCTTATAATCTCGCCGCATTCCTCTATTAACACGTACTCGGGGTTATTTATAGCTGGGGCACACTTGACGATCGCTCTTAAAAGGATCGAGCGCCTTTTTTTCGACTTTTATTTATTTATACCGTGGGGATAACATAAACATGCTTGAATATTTTTGTCAGAATCGTTTCACCGTAATAGCATGGGATCTAGAATTAATTAACAATAAATTAAAGATAATAAAAGTGTTATACGTTTACTGTTACGTTGTACGTGTATAGAGATATTTTTAGAATTTAATGTAATTGCTGTGTGTAATGTGTAAACTGACTCTAAGTGAATTATTTATCAAGATGAACTGCTGGGAAATTTTATCTCGGAGTATGCAGCTGATGCGTGATGAAATTTTTCGTCTTAATTAATTACAAAATCTTCGAGTTATCGTTTAGTCGCGTTTTATTTGCGAGTAACTTTGGCTTTGATAAGTTATCCTCCCAAGTTAATGGAAGCCAGATCTTAGAAATGATATTGTAAGAATGCCGTAAAGCTACGGAGGATTAAAATAATTTTGTAATTAAGAATAAGTATATTTTACATTTTTTTCTTCCGCGCCCACAAAAGGGATCGCCTTTCTAGTATATTTATTACCGTCGAGATAAGAGCAATATCATTAGCTGAAATCTTGACTATTTTTATTATAAACAATGTGATCTTTTTATTTTCTTTTAATCTTTGAGGTTGATTTATGTTTGTTGATTTTAAATTGTATTTACTTTTTAATTTAATTACCATCATTTATCATTTCCCTGAACATAATATTATATTAATTGAATTACACTTTATAATACTGAACATAACATTACAATTTATACAGCATAAGAAACAGATATGGATTTATTTATTTCTATATAAATATCAATTAATAATTTGTACAAACACATACAACATGAAATCAATACGCAGAGACACACAAACACATATCACTAATATACAACAGAAAAAACATCGAATCTCCCCCCGAAAGTTCACCGACCCTAGCGCGCAATCACAGAGAGCAGGTGACGTTCTAATTTCGTCAGATTTAAAGAGACACAACTCAGCCTCTGCTTTTGGAGAAAAAAAAGTCGCGAATGCGCGCGCACATCAAAGCATATCGTAAAATCAGGCGTTTCATTATAATTGAGGCTGCTAGCGAGGCGGTGCGCTGGCGATTTATGTCATTGTTCGCAATTAAAGAGCTCGAGAGGAGCGCGCGATTCTCGGAAGCGCGCATTCGCGAATGTCGCAAATGCGTTGGGCCTGAGTCAGCCCGCGTCTTTCGTACAAATTTAACCGCTCGCGTTTTCTCGCTTCCTCTTAGCTAGCTGCGCGTTTCCCGAACTTGCAAAAACAGGGCTACTTGTAACTTTGCCACGCACTTCCAAGTACGCGCCTATTTAGAACTGAGGACTGAGCCTGCCTCAACTTTTGATTTAGATAACAAACGCCTCTGCTGCCGTAATGTTGCTCTCTTTGCTTTTTCTAAGTATTTCTGTTATTTGTCATTTTTACTGCGTTCATGTTTGTGCTTACGTTCTAAATTTTCTTGTGTCATATTCAACGAAATTTGCTAATTAAT
>UELX01004657.1:0-16772 GCA_900480035.1 Eupelmus urozonus | reverse complement strand
ATGGGATATTGATACTCTTCATGATTACCGCCGGGTCAAGTAGTTATTCTTAAGACCTTCTGAATATATCTACTACACTAAATCGAATTAATGAATCAATAAGAATTTCTACGTATAAATGAAAAAGATCAGCACCCTAGTAGATAATTAACCATATTCTATGCAGAATTTCTGGTCGTTCAAAGCATTTCAAGAATTTCTAGATAAGAGTCATTTGTTGAATAGAAATTCTGCCCGGAATATGGTCAATTTTCTACCAGGGCATTCGTTGAGTTTTTAAGAGGTACTTGAGTATTTATTATCAATACAATAAATGCTGATAAAATTTGGAATCGATTTAAAATCTCAATTCTGAGAATATGTAACTGGCATATAAAATAAAAGAAAATTATTAGCTTCTTTTTTTAAATCTTTACAAACGTGTATGCAAAGTTTCAGATCGATTAGGTAACTTGTTAGCAAATTAGTATAATAAAATGCAGTATTTTCGATACACAAATTACTTTTATAACGAGGCTATTTATGTTTATCTATATATATTTTTTTTCAAAGACGATGTTGGGCAATTTCCATATTTAAATATTGTTAATATATTATTTAAATATACATCGTATATTGTAAACTTAAAAAGGTGTTGTAGTCCTACTATTATCGACTAAGCACATTGTACAGTTTAATAATATTACTTACTATTTATGTGTAAAATATAAGTCAATGTTTTAAATTTTTTAAAAATCGTATTTGAACGAAATTTTTTAATTTTTAATTTATAACGCATCCCGTGTAGGAATTTTAGCAATATATGTATATTTTATGTAGAAGTCGAGAAAGTCGTCTAAAAGTTGATCCTGATATATTAGAATAATATTAATTAATAAGAAAAATATTAATTTATTACTAAAACAATCTTTTGTTTAATATGACGTAAAATAATTAACTATAAAATTTTTTAAAATCCTTTTTCTATTTAGATTAATAAAGAAATTAGAAATTAGGATGTTTGATGACAAATAATTTAATGATTAACAATTACGTAAGCAATTTAAATGTTTTAAAATTCCTTCATAAATTCATCATCATAAAACTATAAAGTAAAAACAAGAAGTTTTCAACAATGTGTCATTCTTTGCAATATCACATTTGACTCAGCAACTGAGCTCAATTCTGAGAAGTGATCTTATTTAATTCCTGTGTCGAGGATAAGTGATATCTTTTATCTGCCAGCTTGCATGAATTTCAAATGGCTGCCATCTTTAACGAATGAAACTTTGAACGGTCAAACGTTTGAATGAAGTGAATGTATAATATGCACAATGATAAGGAAAAATCAGTTTAGTTTGATACTGCGGATGATGAATTCACATGAATAAAATCGTCGTTATTTTTTTTGCGCTATTTTGCGAAATTTTTACTATCTTTATATAGTTAATAATTGCTCAGAAAAGTACTTTGTTTATGAAAGAAAGAACTGATATGATTTTTATTAAATTAGTTATTAGGTTTATCTTACATAAGTGGATTTAAACAGAACAAATGTGATATTAAAAAATATTTTTATAGTAAAATAATACGCTAAAAAATTAAATAAATTTAATTTTATTGAAAATACAATAAAAATTGAAATCTAGCACCAAATTTTTCTCTCACTAGCCTTCGATAATGAGAAATTATATATACTATTCAACTACATACGATCTGCAATAGTTAACAACAAGCCTTAATATTTAATGTTTAATTAACTTTCATTTAAGTTCTCAATAAATCATTGAACTACTGAACAATATATATGATACATTAAAATGATTCGTAAAGGCGCGTGAAAAACTCGTTCTTGGAGAATTTTATAATGCTCGAGTTCTCGCAAACGAAACACCTGCTATTTTTCCCTGCCCCTTTTTGTATTTTTAATCGCTTATTTTAACGCATTACATCTTAACAGGTGCACGCCCAACTGTTTCCTGTTTGTATTTTTCACTTGCTTCTTGCTGTAGTGTAGGCATATTTACTTCGGATTGTGCTTAAAAGAATTATTTAATAGAATATTGTATATACTTAATTTTTTTGTTACTAATTATAATATGAAACTGATATACAAATGGCATTCAAATTTATTTTAATTGGATTATTTAAATAAATTATTTAAAGTAAATTTTATAAATAAAAACGCACGTGTATATACTCATTCGCATACATGTTATGATAAAAGACAGATGATTGCGTGAGAATGAACTTCGTGTGGTTTTTATTGATGGTTTGTATTAAGTAAACAATGCAATATATATTTTTTAAATAATATTTATTCATTATAAATTAAAGTACTCACTCAATTTAAACGTAGATACATCAAACATTTTTGTTACTTATGGAATATAATTTGTTAATAAATTTTCGTCTTTTAATTTTAGAGTCCACGAGAAGAAAAAACGATAAAAATATTCTCGACCAAAATAAAAAAAATATTGAGATAAATTCTTTTTCATACCAAAATAACATAGTAAGTTTAAAATAAAATAATTCATTCATTAATAATGGATATTTTTAAATAACTAATTATATTTGTAAGTGAAAAATAGATTCTTTTTTGTTTCTTTTTACAGACTACATTTTTCAATTGGTGTTCAAATAACTTCACGTATTTTTTATACGCGAGAATATCAACAAAGTAAATGGGTAGAGTTTCGCAAAAATAAATAGCGCTTATCAAGGTTTAAAATCTATATGTATATATGATATATAATGTATATACGAAACAACGGTTTTTTTTATCATTATATCTAATCAAAACACATTTACATCTTCTAAAATTACACTTCATGATATACAACTAACAAAGTAAACTCTGTTCACTTCAAACTAATATCATTTTTACCAAATATTTCATATACGGCGAGGCGCTAGTTTTTTAACAGGAAAACGCGCGTCACGAGCGTTAGATATACTCTAGGATTTTTATAAGCGTTGCAAAGTCACATCTCATATCACGATTATTTATAAGCATGTGAACGCACATCATCAAACTTAAGTGGTTTGGAAATATACGAAAAAGTTGCAGGAACATCCAAGCATTCACATGATTTTTATCTTTCCTTCGGCTTCCAACGTAAAAAAATAAAATCATTTGCTAATTTATAATTAATAACAAAACTATTTTTTTTATTTCTTTAATAACGGAAAGGAATAAAACGAACGTAAGAAACTATAATAATAAAATTCTCGGAAATGTTAATTAAAGCGATATTGTTTAATTATGAAAATTGTTTTGTTTGTACTTCTTTTACTAAAAAATACTAAAAACATATGTACTTATATCTCACAAAAGAATCCTGTATACAAAGCGCTTTCAATATTTCATCGATATCGTGGATTCAGTCTGGCTGACGTTTGGCTTTGATATTTCTTTATCTTATAGATAGATTTTGACTATTATTTTAACTAAACGTAGTAATGAATGTACACATACTTCTCTACAACTATTTTTGTAAGAAGATATATTTATAACTATATTTTCTTCTAAATATTTTTTTTTTGAATGTTCTTTTTTTTCTTTAATACTTGAAACATATTGTCAGGTGCATTTATCGTTATCTTATTTTAAGCTCAGATTTAGTTAATTAAAAGAGAAAGAGAGATTTTTTTTCATTAAAACAACAAAGATAGATCCTTTACAAGTCAGTTTTGTATATCTACTGTGATCTAATATTAAAATTCTCATCTTTAACAATTTCAGTGAAATATAAATTTCACTTTCAAAAATTATTTATAGTAAATGAAGACATTAAATTATACAAAATTGTAATTTACAATAGAAGAAATACATTGCAATTAGATCCTTTAATCTATTAAACAATCCATCTTTGAATTCACTATTGGCTAATTGTGCATATATACTATAAATATATATAACAGTTATATTTATCTTTAGTGATTCTGAATTCAATTACTGATTCCAACTATCGAGGTGTGATGACATTAAAAAATTTTAACATTTAGAAATTTTGACATTCTGGTGGTCAAATAACTAATTATCTATTTAGAACGAGCGTCAATATATCCAAAATATATTTAACGAATATAATATTAACTTTCAAATAAAAAATTATTTTAAGGAGTTCGATTATTTTATAAATTTAGCTTTTTGTAAATAAATATTCAAAATACAAAATAATTTTTAAATATTAAAATCGAACAAATCGCAAAAAAGACTTTTTTGATTATACAATTATTTTATGTAAATATTCTTCTAATAAAAAATATTTATTTAAAATATTTTTTCCATATTCTTAAAGTATTTCATTTTTAAATATATTATTAATTTTGTTATCTAGTTATAGAGAACTATAAAATTAAGTAATTGCTTATAGTTCCATTTTTTGGCATCGAACACCCTTAAATTAAATATCCTAAATCTTATAATTATATGAACTTTATAATCTTCTTTAGTGATATTTCATAACTACTTGTACACACCTCGGTAGTGAAGTTTTGTGAATAAGGAAATCCATTTCAAAGTCGGCAATATTGACAGATAGGTGCAGCAACCGTAGAACCGATTCAACAAAACAAATTGACACTTATTTCTTGTTGCACAACTACTCTTCCGCGAGTCTAAGTTCGTTGGCTTAAGCTAGAAATGTGCGGACAGTGGCGCGTATCTCTTGTCTGCACATCGGGCAGTGTGTGAGCGAAGGCGCGCAAAAGACACAGGTTGATAGGTGGCCACAAGGCAAAAATACGACTGCCACTTCACGGTCCATGCAGATCTTGCAAAGTCGAGCCTCTTTCAATCTTCTGTTTTCTTCTTCAAGCGAAACTGTTTCAAAAAATTGTTTAATCAAGAGTTTCTTGCACTCAGATAATATAAAGAAAAATAAATTATGTACGTAACAAGATTAGACAACGTATAAAGAAATAAAAAAAAGTAAATTGTCTATTAACTGAAAATAATATAATTAATTTCTAATTATCTATATTTTAAGAATTAATTACTTTTAAAAAAGTGTTTCTTTTAATTTTTATTATTGTTTTAATTTTAATCATTTAATCCAGGTATACATAATTTTTTATTGTGAAAAGTAAAAAACACTTACCAGATTTTTCATTTTTACTGTCCTTTTCTTGAATTTTTGTTTGGTCCTCTGGCACTACTTCTTCGGTTGGAGGAGGTCTTCTTCTTCTGCGAGGTACGGTGATAGTTGTGGCGCTAGCCGTAGTTTCATTTTTGTCGTTACTGGACATATTGTCTGTTTGGGTACTCGAGCTAGCTGCACTGTTTGCTGCCTCTGCAGTGGTTATTATTTGATTTATCAAATGAGTCAGCTCTGCGGATGGAGAATCGGGCGTTCGCCTATTATTCCTGTAAATATTAAGTTCATATTAATTATTCATTCTCAAGCACATACAAAATTCATCTTAAATCGAAACATACACGTTGTCCTCTTCTCTTAACTGTATCTGAGTAGCATCTTCAATGAGTTGATCGGCATTCGCGTATGGTAACCCTGTTTGCTCCATTCTTCTTTTCAATGCCATTTTGACTCGACCCACGTGTAAACCAATCTCTAGTGCAGCCTAAAATTAAAAGTAAGATATATAACAATTGATTCGTAGTGTATATTTCTAAAACGGATAAATCTAAAATAATAACTGACCACAGCTGGAGCTGTGCCAAGCAGTCCTTCCAACTCAGCATCAGTTACTCTTCGCCGTACAGGTTGTTGTGGAGGTGCAATTGCAGGAGAGACTGGTGGCGTTATCGAAGCGTCAGCGTTCTCATCAGGAACACCGGCTAATATCTGAAATAATAATTAATTAGTAGTAATTAATTAATAGTCACTAAGTAAGAAACTAAATTGCATTATGAACTATATTGCATTTGATGCACTTTTAAACTCATTAATAATAAGTCCATATAATAATAAAGTTTTTATACATTGAATTTTAAATAATTTTATGCAAGATAAAAAAGGTTTAGTAAATAATATTTGATTCTTTAAAACTATATTAAACTGAACTTACCGCAGGATCTAATGGAGGTCTGTGTACGATACACTGCTTAATAAAGTCCTGACCCCTTACTAAAGCAACATATCCACATTTTGGAAACCACTTAGCATGCTCTATCCAGGCATCATCATTTTCTTCCCAATTTCTTAAACCTCCATCACAATGGAAACATCTCACTTGATCTTGTGTCCCTATACAAACATAAAAAATATCTTTAGTATTTTCAATCATCATAGAATTGATAAAAAAAATCATCTCTCTATTTATGTTTTAACATTAGATTAATAAAACTAAATGAGTTAAATATATTTTAAAACAAGTTAGTATGTAATTTATTTGTAATTAAAGTACACATTTAAAAATAAATGATGTAGTAAATTTGACTTTAACTCTTCTATTATTTTTTCATACATAAAAAATCTGTGACACTTACCAACATAATAAAATCCAGCATCAGCTAACATTTCTGGAGTTTGTCTTAAGTTACTAGGCCATCCTTGGAAAGTACGTAATCTGCCATCATATGTTGCATGTTTTGGCTGCCTTGGGGCTGAATGGTGTTGAATACCTAAATCTGTGAAGTTGGAGGTCGTACCAGGCATCAACTTGACATTGCCCAATTCTACCTTTTCTGCTGACAGATCTAATTATCATGAAAAATAAATTTTTTATTATAAATTTTATTTTAAAATCTCAAGAAATAAAATAATAAAAACAAATACTATAAATTTTATTTCCTGGTATTCTTAATTAAAGAAATTTTTTATCTGAATTTTAGTCACATAGATTAGATAAATTTTACTTTATCGGTAATCACAAAAATATGAAAGAATTAGTAAATTCTACAATAAATTAGTGGAATACATAAATTTATCCAACAGTACCTGAACCCATTCAGTGTTCAGTTGATCAAACGTCTTTTCATCAAGTGAAATGAAAATCATTGACTGTTTAAGAAATTTATGCAGACCTATGCATTAAACGTGGCTTGTTGACATTGCCAAAATGATTATATTTAGAATGCATCAATATGCTTGGCTTAATATCAATAAACTTGGCACAAGCATATACATGTTCACTCTTTAGTTTAGTGTGCAATTACTTTTGCAAGGTTAAGGTAACATTGTGAATTAAACTAAATAATTAAACACATTATAATCAAAGAGCTGAAATTTGTTTAATTTTTAAAGAATAAAAAACTATTAACATTACAGTTTACCTTCATTTGATTCATCTCTCAAATAAAAATCACAGTTAGGAAAATGTATCCTGTGCTCTCTGTCAGGATCATCACCAGGCTCCCATTTTAATATTACACCTTGACAGTAAGCACATTCTACCTATAAAAGAAATAACAATAAAAAACCTTTAAATGCAGTTTGAATATATATATGAATTAAAATGTAATTTGATATAAGAATTAATATTTATTGTTAAGGTACAAATCAAAATAGTAATAAAACTGAAATGCAAACATAATAATATAAATTCTAGAAATTCTTACCATATCTGCTTGTTGAAGGTAAAAAAATCCAGACCTAGCCAGCCTTTCGGGTGATACAATAGTAGGAATTGGCCAATTTTCAAATGTACTTAGCCTATCAGAATACCTTCTCAAATCTGTTTGTGCAATATCCAATTCACTACTCCATTCATTGTTTTGACGAGGAATATTCTCTGTGGAATTTGAGGCTACCGTTTCATTGGTTCTACTAATCAGCGGCACATTACATGTGGCAGTTGGATCCAGAACAAACGGGCATTCTGGATTAGCTATTCGATGCAGAGCCATGGCTTGATCACCGTAATTCCACTCTGACACTGTGATACCACACAAGAAGCACTGCGCTATCAGTCCCTGCCCTGTGTAATAGAAACCTGCTTTGGCTATTCTAGCAGGGTTGACAGCTGCATTTGTGGGCCATTCCTGGAAGGTAGCCAGTCTGTTTTCTTCGTAATTCATTCTAAGATTGCTTTTAAATTCCTTTTAAAAATATCTGTAAAGTTTAAAGAAATATTAAACATTTAAAATTTTTATAAGTATTGACGTTTGCATCTTTAAATATTTATATTGCACTGTAAGCTCTTGTTTAATATTATTTTAAATTTTGATGAATAATTATTTGAATAATTTATGAAACTTTTCTTTCTGTAAAAAGAAGCATTTAATCCTTTACAATGAAACTTAAACTGTTTAATAAAATAATATATTAAAGTGTTAAGTCGTGTGAAATAATTACAATTCACTTCTTAATATTCATAATACTAAAAACCCACACGACACACTTGTAACATAAAATTGTGCAATACTATTACTCCAAATTAAGCAAACACAATCCAAAACAACACCCGAGCTATCCAAAAAAAATTATTCGACACCAAAAACAAAACTAATCTCAATTATCCAATTAAAAAAAATTCTCCAGCCCCATTAATTACCAACAAACCACACCAATCCCAAACAGTCCAGCACTCCGGAAGCGAGCTCGCATTACACAAACTTATCACAGCACCTCATGTCATCAGAGGCAGTTATCAGCTGACGGGCGCGCACAACTGCGCGAAAAAGCCAAAAAGAGCCAGCATAGCCAAAATGGCAGGTAGGTAAATACACACCTCTGTCCCTGGCGCCTCGCACAGCCGATCTACTTTGCGCAGCGAAAAACTGGAATCGGCCGTGGGGGGCGTTTGTGTGGGGGTGGTGGCGTGGAAAAAAAAGGTGTCTGCCCCGGAATAAATCGCCAAGGAGGAATGACTGGTTGTTATCACAGCTGCACGTGACGCTTGAGCCGCTTCATCGTGTGTATCTGCGACAACAATGCGCGCCCATCGCGGGCTGACCGAACTCGTTGGTTATACATATATATCCACTCTGCCTTGGATTTGCGTCGTTCCTCTGCAATTTGGAGGTTAGGTTCGGCTCTCTGCGGTGGGTGTGATGAGAAGCTCGAAGTATCAATCAGCGAAGTTCGATGGGTAGACTTGATAAGCGGATGCACGGTGGCATGATTGTCTTGAAGAAGCTGTCTTCGTGTAGTGTGTTAAGGAGGAAGGAGAGTGAGGATATAGACTTTTTCGTGAGGGGGCGAAGGAATGCGCGAGTGCAAACGCGCAGGTTTTTCCCCTTTTCCGTGTCATCGTGTCTATGGAGTGTTCCCCGTCGCTTTCTAGCGTATGTTGGTATATATATAGAGAGGCACGCACGTGCGCAGTCGGGGATTTCCTGCGCTCCTTTTTTTGGAGATTATCGTGCTCTCTTTTTGGAGTACTTGTGTCGGTGGATATCGATGCGAGCGTGTTTTGGGTTCGTGACGCTGCTGATGTCGATTGTTGTATATACTGTCGGTGATGAGCTATAATTCAGTATATAAATTCTTTAAATACAAAATATATATTGTAAAAGATGGGATTTGAAATACGTTATACGATACAGTGTTTTTAATACTTTGAACAGAAAAAAGCGTATTTAGAAAAATACTTTGAATATTTTTTAAATACTTTCGAATGTCAGTATTGAAACATAGGATTTTAAAAATTATTTTAAAATTTAATTTTCGTCATTTTTTTATACTTTTAATGAATCACTTTTATTTAATTTGATGATTTACTTTATTTTAAATTTCAAAACAAATCAGACGATAAAATACTGTTTCAAATACTGTATTCAAAATATTACATAAATACATAAAATATTGTATTTTAAGCGCTTCCTTTGTATCAAATGTATTTAAATGCATGCGTACTGTATTTTAAATATATTTTATACAACAAAAAATGTGCATTTTTAAATACTGTATGTCCAGCCTTACATATACAGTTACTTATCTGATAAAGTTATGCGTATAGATATAAGCAAATATAGATGCTGCGTATTAAGTATTATTTGCGATTCTTTTTTATTCGCGATAATGCGCTTGTCGATTTATTGTTTAATACGAAGGTAAGTTCTACTTCTTTTGAGAAGTAGGAAAAATTGATCTTTATCGAACCCAAGGTGTTGTTTTTTAAATAAGTATTTATTCCATTTCGTCAGTCAACGTTTCGAAGAATTTTACAACAATAGAACTACACAAATAGTTTAATAATAAAAATTACAAACAGATAAATATATACATTCTATTTCTTCTGTTTTATTATTATTGTTTTGATTATTTTACAAGAGCAGCGATAAATTCTGCTCCTGTAAATTCAATTCCTGTTGAAATTGATTTTTAGAAATAAGTGTTTCGCGCGATTAATCTGTAAGGAATTTTCTAAAAATTTATTTTTTAAAATAGATAGTAAAATATTCTTTAAATTTAAAGTAAATAAATTTTTAAAAAGGTTTTATAAATTTTTAATCAATACGTTACGTTGAAATAAGTAAATAAGGTAATTTTTTATTATACCAGAAAAACATTTTAAACCACCACTCTGGTGAAAAAATCGATCCGAATGCATATTTATAAAGTTTATTACTATTACTATACTTCTGCTTGAATATATAGCAGAAGTATATATATTTATATTATATATTTATATATATTTTACTATTCCTGCATTGAAATCCTTAATAAATTTTAATTCATTAAATCGATAAATATTTAATTTAAAAATTAAAAAGGAAAAAATGATTTTTTTTGTTCCTATATAATGGAAATAAAGTGGTTTAAAATTTGGTAAAAAATATTTTGTTATGTGTTTCTTTTGATCCAACTCCTTACTCTTCTTAGAAAATTTATTAAATTCGAAGATGTCAAAATTTAAATTATTTTGGTTTTTTAAAAATTTTTTAAATCTCTATAAATGCGCATCTATTTTACGCGTGCGCAGTTAATGAGCCTGTTGCAAGGCGTTTATTTTAGCTTCATTTAAAATACGGGCATGACTTTTTTTTTTATAAAGAGTAGGTACTTTCCTTTAACTTTTATATAATAAATAATAATAATATACTCATGAAAGTAGCAATAACCTTGTTTTTTATCTTTTAACCTTTAATAATTGATAAACTGTCAGTACCAAGCAATTTACATAACGTTTAATAAAATTGTTGTACAAGCTACCGAATTTAAATGTAAACAAAAATTTGTAAGCTTAGCTAATTATAATAATTTTTCAGAAAAAATTTCTCTAAAATATAAAGTTTTCGTAATTTAGGCTTAAAGTATTAATCAACAAGTAAAGGTTAATTTAAATAAAAAATTGAAAAAGTTTATATATTCTGCATTTTATATTCTGATAAAATTAGTTATTTATTTATTTTTAATAATGTTAAATTAATTTTTAAATATTCATTATTGCAAATGAAAATTGACATTAAATTTTCTTTCAAAAATGAATATAATTAAAAATAAAAAATAAGTTCTAACTTTTAAAAAAAATTAAAACAAACGATTGAATTATTAGTACTAATATTAAATGCGAAACTATTTGAAGTAAACAATGCAAATTAATATATTTTCATCTATACGCTAGTATGTACTATAAATATCATATTTCAAAGAACGATGCCCACGACCATATAGGAAACCGGCCCCCAAAGAAAAACGTATAAAACCTATACCATCGTATAGAGCAAGAAAAAATATGAATTTAAAAAAAAATTGTTTTTTAAGTGGAGGGAAAATAGAGAAATGACTACATAAAGTTTTCACCCCCTCTATCACTTACAATCGTAAAAATTTGCAATTTCGTACACTTTGCACCATTTTTTTGTCGCATTCAAGGGTTCAAATGAAAGGTCGTTTAAGTGGCTTCAGAATGCAATCCTTTCGAATTCAGGGCCGCAACCCCATGAGGGTGAAATATAGCATAATTCGATTAACACCCTTCGTCCCTCTGCCGTTTTTTAATTTATTGACCATGCTTTGCATATAAATGTTAAATTGAACCAAATTTTTAAAAACACTATATACAATATGTAAATGTATATAAAACTTTATGTAAAATTGTTTTGTCTACAACAAAATAACTGTGTACAGTTTGAAGAAGTAGAATAGCTTTTACATTGGCTATTTTATGAGAGTACATTTTAAATAAATAATTCTTGTTCAAATATAGTCATGAATATATTCAAATATATTTGAATTTTTAATATGAAAATATCGAGCGAAAAACAATAATTTTTTGTTTAGCTGAAAAAGTACCTTTTTACTACTCGTCTTAGGCACAAACTAGAAATATTGAATTAAAAAGTAGTAAAGAGAAACAATAATTTTTCATACCTTATATTAGTCCCATTTTTTACTAATAAACATAATTAAAATAAAAAAATATTCATTGGTAGTGAATTTAACTAACTTTTATTTAAATTATTTCCAACAAAAGATTTTGTTAATAAATTTCAGTCTTTATTTTATAGACTGTGGGTAGATTAAGTCTACGGACTTCTACAAAAACAAATAGTCCCGGATAGGTGAATCAGGATTTATAATCACAGGGTTTCACTTAAGCACATCATTATTAATTTAATGAGGTATATTATTGAGATTAATTAAATAACAATGTCTTTTGCAGTAATTAATTATTTTTGAAAATTTATAAAAAATGATTCATTTTAAACGTAAATTTTAAATATTAAAATGTGAATAATATTTATAAAAATAAAGTAAATTGGAACGAATATAATTTACATATTTCTATTATCAAAATAAAATAAAATAAATTCATATTGAACAGAATCGTTATGAATCTAATGTAATGTACATTTATGAAACAGGTGTAATCGTAATGCTTATATTTTGATTAAAAAGAAATTTATATTTTGTTAAGTATTAAAATAAGTAAAAGTTAATTTTTTAAAAAATAAAACACCACAATCATGAATTGAAAATGATTGTGTTAAGTATCAATAAAATGTAATAAAGTCTGTGCCCTTCAAAAACATATCAATAAATTAATCGTATTGAACGACAGAATGAAAATAAATTAAAGTTTTATCTTTGGAGATCTTACATTTCTAGCAAGGAATTTGCAAACCATTAATTCATACTAGAAAGCGTTTAAAAATATGAAAATAGGATCTATTTTTGCGTATGCAAGCATTTTAAAAATTTTAATATTACAATATGTAACTATGAAAGTTAATACTAAACTTGCTATCCCAATAAATAAGAATGCAATGACTAAAGTATTAGTAAGTTTTTTAAATTATTCAAATAGTTTTATCTTTTACAATTCCTCTGTTTAAGAATCGAATATTTTGCAGGGAAGTATGATTGAAAATTGTCTTAGCAGAAAGAAAATGAATATTATTATATCTAGTGGTCAAATATCAAATGATTTAATTTTGTCCAATATGTGTTTTTCTTTTCTGATGCCCATTTTTTTATTTCAAGCAGACAATCACTCAATCAAATTAAAACTAAAAAAAATTTTCGGAGTAAATATGACACTTATTGAAAAAACGTATTTGCCTACTGAAAGTGTTATCATTATTGTTTCATCTAATTCAATTCTCATAACAGTGTTAGAAAGTTTGAAAAGTTCCATTTGGTGGAATCATGAAGCAAGCTATTTGATTGTTAATGTAGATACAGAAACGAACTGTGAAGAGGCACGCTTATTTTTACAAACAACATGGATATTTAATATTTTATCGGCGATTTATTTATGTCGAAATATAAAAAGTCAAGTACAGTTGTATTCTTTTAATCCTTTTACGAATTTAGCACCAAGATTTTGGAATAAAGTACTGATTGAGAATGAAAAAGATGAACACTGGACTTCGTATTATCATGTTTTTGATATTTTATCAATGGATGTCTCTGTATTGAGTTATAGTAAGAATATAATTTAATTTGAATAAATAAAATATTTTTTAATTAATTAAGTAGTTTAATTCAACAAGAGTATAGTATTATCTAGATTTTTCTTTTCTGCATAGTTTTATTTTACCATTTCTTATATTATAACAATTTTCACCAATCAAATCCAAATATTTGATTAATCTATCATTTATTCTTAATAGGTGAAGGATTCTGCAAGATTTTGTATTACGACAAATCAGAAAACTTAAACGGATATCATTTAAAGGCAATAATGACTCAAGAAAAGCTTTGCCGATATAATGAACTAAATTTCGAGTGGGACAAATGCCTACAACCCCGTAACATAATTACATTAAAAATCTTAAAAGAAATGAATGCAAGTATCACGATTAAAAGTTCTAAAATTTTTGGTATTATCAGTAAAAATGGTAAACCAAATGGACCAGTCGCTGATATATTTTCTGATGCAGTGGATGTGACATCGAATGGATACTTCTCTCAAAGGAACTATTACGCGAAATTGCAAACGTATCCTTTCTTTTGGGACAGAATGAAAATAATATCTTTGAAACACTCGATATCAGAATTTCATAAGTTTATCCTTGTTTTTACGCCACAGGTATGGTTGTTGATACTCATAAGCTTCATTATAATCATATTTGCTCTAAAGTATACTTTAAGACAATCGGTATCATTAGCTGTCTTAGAATTTTTAAGAATATTTACTAATGTTCCAACAACCAAACAGCCGCACAATTCATTTGAGAAAATATTTTTTATAACATCAATTTTTACGGCATTTGCTGTTGGTACTTATATACAAAGTTGCTTCAGCGCAATAGATACAGTACCGAGTTACTCATCAATCGACACAGTTGAAGATCTGATCAAATCAAATCTGCCAATTTATGGATTTACCTCGCCTCTTAACGATCTATTAGAAGAAAATGGTAATATGATAAATCGTTTTCATAGAATTAATCATTTTGGAGAATGTGCGAAATATCTCAGATGGGGTAATAACGTAGCCTGCGTTTATTTTGACTTTTTGGCGAAATATGTCCTTAGAGAGAATACACGCATTCATTTTTCGGAGACGAATTTGATCGAGTTGGGTTTTGTATATTTGCATAAGCGAGATTTTTCACTTCGTTATAAATTTGATTGGATTCTAATGAAATTTCATGAAGCGGGTCTGATTGATTTGATATTCGAACGTAGCAAGAAGAATTTTGCGAAAAATTTCGACGAAATAGATGCTATAAAAAATGGTAGAATTAAAGTAATTCTCTTGATATTGTCGTTTAGTTGGGTAATAGGGACTTTATCTTTTTTAATTGAAATTGCTATTTTTAAAATAAAAATAAACTAAAAAAATTTTGTTTTATTTACTAAGATATTGTTTATTAAGGATAGAAAAAATATTATTACTTTTTTTTACATGGTGTGTTTTATTTTAAACGAATCAATAGATTCAAGCATTTCAGTTGCAACTCAAACTATTTTAAAATATACGTGTAAATATGCTTATCAAATTAAAATTAATAACACTTTTATTAATAATAAAAAAAATACCAATTTTATTATAACAGAAATTGAAAATTTAAAAAGATTATAATCTTGTGGCAATAGTTACATTTATCTTTTATATAAAATGTGCTTTACATATAATACTTCTAATAGTTTTAAATATCATGCTCGTTCATGAACTAAATACTATTATCCAAAACTACTAATGTTTAAAAACACGAGAAATAAAGATATTGTACAGAATGCTTATAGTGATCGCAAAGTATCGGAGGCCGGTTCGTGATTCCTATATATCGTTTGAACGCGATCGATAAAGAAAAGGGTTTGGGATGATGGAACGCAAGGTTTTATATATATTAAATTATATGTAATAATATTAATTATATGTTTGTACATTCTCGCACACTAAAAACTGAATAACCAATATTCTTATAATATTCTTACATCGATAATGATTACTTATTTTATTGGTTTAGCTAAAAAGTTCTATACACCATAAACTTAATATTCTTTATAATTAAACTATATTAAAATAAATAAAAACTGCATATTTTATTTCTAAATTTATTTTTTTTTTATTATGCAAATACAGGTAATTTCTATTCAATACTTTTAGTAATATTCTTTTTTAAACGTGGAGACCAGGGATCTCCACAGTCCCCAGCGTACAACCCTTTGACATCTAAAAATTTGTAATTAATTATATATAAATTAAAAAAAAAAAAATTAATGCATTTTATAACGTAAATAACAACACAATAATTAAAAAACATTAAAATGTTTAAAAAATATTCACTTTCAAATGTTACACTAAAAATAAAGAATCATTGGTTGTTATTCAAGCGCATAGTAAATAAATGAATTCGATTTACCTTTGTTGAAGCAGTCATTGTAACAGCGAAGATATCCCATATTAACGTAGGTAATATTATTATCACCGCATATGGGAACAATGCTCAATGCCATACGGCGGTTGCACTCGCAATTGTTTTCCGATGATCCGACCCAATGGTTTGTTCCCATCGCACACCAAATCGATACTGTTAAGAAAAAAGATTTGTAATATGAAATTTTAACTCTACGCTGTTTTTCTTATTGTTATACTACCTGCTACGATGAGCACAGCAAGAAGAAATTTCGACATTTTGCTCGGAAGATTTAATGTACGTGAGAAGATTTACTTCACAATAAAGTTGAGGTTACCTGCGAGTATTTATATATTTATAAGTACACTAAATTCAAGCGCGCTAGGCGCGCTCTATGCCATTTTTTATACTTGCTAAATACTTGCTAAAACAAATTTTTTGAACTTTAATACATAGTTTCTTTTTTTTCTTTTGATCCGTTTAACTGAAATTTTATAATAATTAAGCACAATACTGTAATATTTAATTTTATTGAATATAACATTTTGAGGTTATAGGATCTCGAAAGTTATTTTATTATGGTTTATAGAATATTAATTATCTATTAAGTAAAACATTAGATATA
>UELX01004656.1:0-16778 GCA_900480035.1 Eupelmus urozonus | reverse complement strand
TGGAAATATTCTAAAAAATGACTTTTTAGGTTCTTGCTTTTAGCGGAAAATCTTTGCAAGAGGATTTTCCACTTCCTACTAAAGGATTGCTATTAAGTCGAAAACAAAAGGGAATCTATCCGAAACAAATGGATTTCACTTGCATCCAAAATAAATTTTTCTCAGTGTATAATACGATTAGGTAGATATATCAGAATTAAATAAGATAGTGATTGAAATAAAGTGTGCTTTCGTAAATTACTGTTATTTCTTGCAAATATTTGCCTTTCAAAATATTTTTCTTATTAATTCAATAAAAAAAAAAAAAAAAAAAAATGAAAAATTTAAAAACAAAAAAATTATGAGCATGATTATATTGTTATTTAGTGCCTAAATGAATTGATGAATGAATGAATTAGCTAAGTGTTTGATTTCAACTTGTTATTCCTCTGATCTCGAGGGCGCTCGTTTAAACATTTAAACGTCAATTTCTCGAAAGCATGAAAATTTTATTTATTTAGTTCTTACGATAAGTCACCGATATATTTTTGATCATTTTGAAAAAATTAGTAGATTTTTAGTTGGACTTTTTCAACACAATATACATAAGAAAATTTTTTGAAAAACGAATTTTAATATGATTCATGTAAAGAGCGATAAATTTTGGAACTTTTTTCGCGCGCTATTCTACCTCTGGTTTAAATGAAATTATAATACGTAAATGTTAATTTATTTCTAAAAGAAAAAAGTAAGTTAAAAAAAGTAAGCCTAGCAAACGCGATTTTTAGAGAACTTGTGCATAAATTATAATAATTTGAAATAGTCATGTGAAAATATTTGTTGCATTTTCAAGAGTTTCTCTAGTAAAAGTCAACTATTACAAATAATGTTTAAAATTTGTTCACAATCATTGCATTTTGCACACAGTAGAGTTTGCTATTATAAATTAGTGGACCCATTGCAAGTTTTAGTTTGACATAGAGAAACATTGTGGCGCAGCAAGTTATTCAGTGTATATTAAAAATAATAATTCATTCTTATATAACAGTCGTTGAATAATTAAAACTAGGCGACATTCAGCATTTTAAGGTTAATGTCGCGCTCGTCAAGTGCACAGCTATGAAGCCTATATATACATAACCAATCAATACTCCAACCTCACACTTTTCAAACCAAAATAAATCCCCCATCATTATTCCAAAACCAACCACCATCTCTCACCCCTCCTCCAACCACATCCCACCAATCAAAACACAAAATCCCACCAGTAACCCTCCTTAGAAAGAAAACAAAAACAGTTCTCACCTGATCGAGCCGCTGACCTCCGCATCAGCTGTCATCCCTCTTTATCTTCCTCACTCACCATCCGCCGCTAAAACAGAGAATCACCATCAGAGAGCGACTTCGCAGTATAAATTTCAGAGACGCGCATCAGAGCCAGGTATAAGCCGAGTTCCTTACTAGCGTCACCAGGTCGTGCTGCTTGCCAGAGAGCCACGCGCGCGCTTGACACATCTGGTAAGTAATCCACCACGAGAGCGCATTTACGAGCCTAACGGAGCTTTCGAAGCGTGCAGCTGATTTCTCTGGCCGATAATCGAGGCGCGCGCTCTATACGTAAGCAGAAAACGCGCAGCGACAGACAGACACGTTACCGCTCTGCGCGCGCGAGAACGAATCTACGATCGACAGCGCGATATATATCTATATACTCTTCTCTCTTTTTTTCGTGTGTATATACAGAGCTGCCTCTTACTGTCTCTCTCGCACACCATCTGCGTGCGCGCGTCTTCATCCGCCAGTTGGTTTTCCACTGTGTGAGCCGCACTCCGCCGCTGGAACGACGTCTCCGTTACAACCCCGAGGCTTCTGAGAGAGAGTGATGCCAGCTGCTGGGCTCGAGCCTTGGCGCGCCTGATTATTTCGAAGGATTCGACAAGCCGCCGCCGCGGTATACACAGCCATGGTGGTGGAGCGCAGGAAAAACAAGAAGCGAAAAGACGTAAGTTCATCAACTTTGCAATTAACCAACGCTCGCGCTTGGCACACACGTTGACGTTTTTTCCCCCTCGATTTGGGGATACCGCGTCGGGAGTGCCAAGCTGCGCGTCTATATACATATCTACGGCTCTCTCGTGGACCAGAATTTTCCATACGGAGAGGAGATGAGAGCTGACCGCGCGCCTGAAAGCGGCGTCTGTATGCCGCTGCTTTTTACACCCTCGCACGCACACGCTATATACTCCCACCCTGCAGCTCGACGTCTACCTTGAACTTTGCCTGCGCGACGCTCGTAAATATACCTGCACACGTGTGTATCGCTGGATGCTCTCTCGCGGTTGTATACGTACGCCAGCGTTTTTTCCGAGCTGACGTATTATTATGAGCGCGCGCTGCTTTTTTGCCGGTCGCCAGTGTGCTTCTAGAACTTTTCTTCTATTCTCTCTCTCGCTCGTGAGAGAGCGTATTTTTTTTTCCTCGACGCTCTTTGTAATTGCCGCGTCTGCACGGTATTACGCTACGCGCGATCGCGCTCTCTTAGCTTACGTTTTTTCCAAGCCGCTCTATGTCTCTCTCGCTCTTGCTGTTTAACGAGCGTGGAATGTCAGTGACACACATTTTCTCGCTTGGTCAATTTGGGACCGTTCGTTTGCGAGCTCAAGGAATGCTGAATATTTGTTTTGATAATTTTTAGAGATTGGGTGGGAAAAATGAGATTACGCAAGGATAGATGATAAATTTAATGGATCGATGTAGAATTGCACTGTTTAAGGTCAGCTCAGTGATCGTTCAAAGAGTACGGATTAGGTCATGAGTTTTTAATTTTTTGAACGCAAGGTTAATGAATTTTTTAAGCAAACGATTGATTCATTTGTATTTGTTAAATAATTATTATTGCAATGTTTGTTCTACAGCTCATTCATTTATTTTAAAATATTTTCAGAATGGATTGGATGGACCAGCTGTGGCTGATAAACCATCTAAGGAGGAATATGCAGTTGCTAAATGGATTCGCAATAATGTCCCGTCCAAAAAAACCAAATTTGATAGAAACCACATTGTAGAATACTTTACTGGAACGAGAGCAGTTGATGCTCTTTTAGAAAAATCACCATGGAGCAATACGATATTTGAGTCAAGGCAACATGTTGTTGATTTCTTAGAAAATATGTTGAGGCACAAATTTTTCCATAGAGCGAAAAAAATTGTTATAACTGAAGATGAACTTATTAGAATTAAAGGTATTAAAAAGAAAAACAAAGACTCTAAAGATTCAAAAGAAGAGAAAAAACCAGTAGAAAAAGAAAAAAATAAAGAAAAGGAAAAAGAAAAAGACAAGGATGAAACTAAAGATGAAGCCAAAGAAGGTGAAAAAGAAGATAAGAAAGATGGTGATGAAAAACAAGAAAAGAGTAAAGAGCTGAAAAAAAAACCAAAAGTAATGAAACTACTTTAAATAAATATTAATTTTTTGATTTAAATTTCAAAATACTTATGTGTAACACATTTATTTTCAGGTTCGATTAGAAATGCATATGGACCAATATTTTGTAGATTGCAATGACGCTTATGTGTGGATATATGAACCAATTCCAGTATACTACTGGTTTTTCGGTACCCTATTGGTGCTGGGAGCCATTGGCGTTTGTCTTTTCCCACTGTGGCCACTGACAGTTCGTCATGGTGTATGGTACTTAAGTATAGCTGCAGCAGGATTTCTTGTCTTATTTTTATCCCTGGTTGTTGTAAGATCGATAGTCTTCTGTGTTTTGTGGGTATTAACATTAGGTAGACATCATTTATGGCTTTTTCCAAACTTACTTGAAGATGTTGGTATCCTTGGATCATTTTGGCCAATTTATCATGTAAGTAAAAATTTTATTAAATAAACAAAAATTTACTAATAATTTTTTTTTATTTAAACTTGCTATTCTCTACTTTTTCAGTATGAGTACTGTGGACCGTCTTCTGATGATAAATCATTAAAAAAGAAGAAACGGAAGAAAGACAAAGACTCTGATAATGAAGATGGCAATTCTCATTCGTAAGTTAATGTTTTTTAAAATAATATGTATTATCAGAAGTTAAAAATTAATATAATATGTAACTCAATTTACTCATTTTTTTTTATTATTAATTGCAGTGAAGAAAAATCTGAATCTTCATCAGAAGCTTCAAAACAGGATTCTCCATCAGCAAGAAAGACTCCCACAGAAGATAAAAATCAAGTATCGGATGGGCATGAAGCCAGTGAAGAGGGTTCCGAAAGTGACAAATCAAATACAGGCGGGGACTTTGAGATGCTGTGAGACTGATAATGCTTACAAGAAAATTTGTTTTTATATTACCAAGTCGGTTTGTTTCCGAGTTTCTAGGAATTTTTTAATCATTCAAAGTGTGAAGTGAATGACGTGCACTATCGATATTAACTGTATATCGAAAATCGTTTCTAAACATAGTCGTTTGAGCCTGCGTTTTGTGTCGCTGAGTAAAATCAAAGTTTTTGTGTACCGTAGCCAGAATGGTATATACTATTAACTAATAAGATCAATTGCTCGTTAACCCCATCCGACTTGAAAAAACAAAAAACTCGTGTTGCCTTTGACAATTATTGGCTTTGCCGTGGACTGAGCAGCTCTTTTCAGGGCGATCACTTAAAGTCGCATTTAATTTAAATTTTGTGCATGAAAACAATCGAAATACTGGTAAATTTTATACGTCTTCTAACAGTTTTTTGTTAAGATGAAATAACGATCCTTTTTACTCGGTCAATGTTCTTAAGCAGTATCTGCTGATCCCTCTTACAACGGAGGTATTAGTTGAATCTGCAAAGCTGCATTACGCATTACTTATATACAAAGTACAATAATTTTTATTATTATTAAAATTATTATATTATATTATTATATTATATAGTTATGATTTATGGAGTTATTACAATACAAAAATAAAAAAATCAAACAAGAGTAAAATTTTTGTAAACAATCAACAAATCCAAAATCAAAATAAAACGTCATCAGCTTTGATCGGTAGCGACGTTCGTCGTTATCTTCTGAAGCATAGCGTTGCACATTTTGGCATAGGGATTCATAGCGACCAGCTGGGATTTTGCGAAGTTAGAACCGCCCTTCGCGGCTCGATTAAAATCATCCTTGGCCTCGTCGTCTTTGCCCTGGCAGCGGTAAAGCGCGCCGCGTTGACAGAGTGCCCGCACTCCGGCTTTGCCATGACCCCCGCTGTACTCCACCGCCAGGGTTAGATCCGCCAGAGCTTCTGTTGATACATGAATGAGAGATTTTTTTTTTTAATTTTTTGTAATTTTGAGATTTTTTTTAATACTTTTGTTGTTTTGCACTGTTTTATCGATCGAGTAGTTGTTTAAATCTTAGACGCAAAAGCCGATTTTAATGAAATTAATTCAATTTCAAATTCATTAATATTTTTTATTAAAAAAAAAAACGATGTTAACATATTAAAGAATAAAATCTAATTTTATATACACCTGTATATCTACGTTATTGAAACGTCATATTGAAACTCTTGATTACTGACTAGTAAACAGCGTATATTAGTTAAAGATTTATTTTAAAAAAAATTTCCCACATAGTCATCGCTGCTTATCAATCTTTGATAAAAGATCAAAAACCAGTTTTACTCTACAGCCATCATTTAATCTACGCTTCATCAAAAACCAAAAAAGCACGAACAATCTTCTAGAACTCCAAAAATAAAATAAACCTTCCGTAAAATTCCCTCCCCCGGCACACATCCAGCAGCACTGTTCAAAACCGCTTGTTTAACCACACTCCGATTTATCGCAAGCACCTCATCAGCAACAGCCCTTGGACCCACCACCTTCTTATTAGCTATATCACAATGTGATGTATTCGCAAGTCGTCCAGCAATTTGCTACTGCCTTAGCATTACCTACCTTCGTCCCTGGCAGCCAGCCTCAATGCCTGGGCCCGATCGTTCAAAACTGACGGCGAACGTGGAGCCAGTTTCTTCGCATCATCGAACAGCTTGAAGGCTTCCTCAAACTCTCTCTTCTCCGAAAGCTGGATCGCCCTTTTCAGCAGCTCCTTCAACTCTTCGCTTAATTCCGGATCGTCCTCCGCTTCGATATCTATATAAAAATTCGGTGTACTAAGGATTAAGATGCATAAATAAAAAAATAAATCCGATATAATAATGAATAAAAACGTACCTTCGCTGAAGATACCAGCAGGTACGGTGCCGGTGCCGAGCGGCTGGAGCGGGTCGAAGATGGTATCCAGAATCAGCTTGTCGTGCTCGCTAAGCTTGGCCATGGTGTTTGTTTTTTCGTTGGGATATATGCTGCGTCGAAGCGCGCCCGAACGTTTTGAGGATCGGAATAAACAGGATTGCATCACGCGATGCTGGGAGTGTATGTAGCGAGAAGAGCGGAATGTCCCCGGATCGACGAGTATTCAAATGAAGCTGCGAGCGAGTGATAAAGCTGGGTGTTGGTGTATATGAGGCGCGGATTAAAAATCCACGATTTTATGTGGGAGGTAGTTAGTGGTGTATTGTGTATACTTTGTTGGGAAAATTATTGGAGATGGATAATTTACTAGGGTGGTTATTAAAGGGCGGCTGCTGGTGGGGTGTTAGGGGGTTGCTGTGGGGAAGTGGACTTCGTTTTGGTGGTAATTCGATAGCGGCATTTATCAGTTAAAAACTGCTTAATTTTGAATGAATCGTTTGATGTTTTTAAAAAGTATCTTGTGTCATAAAGTGACAATTTTTTATATAGAAAAATGCTCATATCGACGTTAATGTATTTTATAAAAATAAAGTTAATACCTTGAAATAAGAGATGTACTAAAATTCTGCTCTTTTACTCAAATAAAGTTAAATTGTTTGCTAATGTAAATGAAAATTTGAATTTACAAGTTTTAAAAATCTATACAAAAAGAAGACTGGTACTACTTTGAACTCTTTAACTCAAGTGAAAAACCAACCATTTAATGTTTGTTTCGAAAATATTAATTCTTCAGGTAGCCTTTCAGTAAAGACGTCACTAAAGAAATTTCCGCGTCGGTAGCAAGAAAAATAAAACTTGATAAAAATTAATACTTATGTTATACGAAATTCATGAGCTTATGGAATTAACAGACTGAAATTGTTTTCCGACAAAAACGAGATATAAAATTATTAAAAACGTGAAGGACGACATTCAAATCATTAACGAACAATTCTCATGCCCTTCCCAGTAGTCTAAATCTAATCTTTTACAGTATTCTAAATAAAATCATTTAAAATTGAAAAGTTTAAACGGACGACTTTTAAAAATTAATTAATGTTCAAATATATTAATGAACATCGTAAATTAATTTTCCGCATGCTAATTTGTGCGAAATGCTTAGTATGTAATTAAATTTATTGTAATGCCCTTAAAATAACTTTAAAATATTTACTTTTTTCTTTTTTTAAGCAAAAATTTCTAAAATTACTGTACTATTTTTTTTATAATTAAATTCTTCATTATCTTCGATCAATCGCGATAGTTTTATCTTATACAAATTCACAAGCTGTAATTGGGACAGTTATTATTTTGTCGTTTTCTGTAAATGGTTAAAATTAATGTAAATATTGAACGAAATAAATGACGAAATGTTTTTGTAAAAAAGCTAGATCAAATAGATTTTGTAATGGACAGTTTTATGAAAATAAGTGAAATTAGCGTTCAATTTTACAACTTCTTTTTGTCAAACACGAATAAAAATAAGCAAGAAACTTATGAATATATACAATAATAATAATGTTACAATAAACGTACAATGGAATTTATAAATTCTTACAGACCTATTTGACCGATAGGAAATAACAATGTCAAAATAAATGCATAATTTTAACAATAGCAACTCTAGCAGTTGTTTGCAGAAAAAATGTTTATACATCAATGGCAATAATAGCAAAAAATAAACTATATTCTAATAAGTTAAAAGTCAATTTGGTAATTTTGTAACATTTTCTTTATTTTTTAAGTAATTCGATTAGCAATTAATTGAACCCTTACTAAGGCAATTACTTAAGCATTTGTTTGACTATTTAGTCATCTATATTCAGTTGTCCTATCCTGTGTCTGGTGGAAGCTTAAGGATAAGGTATATACAAATATTCTTTTACAACATGTTTCGGACTTTCCCATTAAACGATATACCACATTTGACAATTTCTTAGATAATTATTAATTTCGACAATTGATTCAGTAAAAATGAAAATAAAATGTTTTTATTTTGGCATTTTAAGAATTATAATATTACAATACACAACTATGCAAGCTAATAGTAAACTTATTAAACCGGTAAATAGGGATACAATGAGGACAATATCAGTAAATATTTTTATACTTACTTTAATCATCTATGATTGTTCTACATATTTATCAAATATTCTTTGCAGGGCAAAATAATAGAAAATTGTTTTAGCAGAAAAAAAGGAAATATGATTATATTCGGTGATCGGACATCAGATGATTTGTTTGTTTTAAATCCGTTTTTTTCTTCTTTATCACCTATCATTTTATTTCAAATAGATGATATAATCATTAAAAATCTTAATACATTTCAAAATATTTTCGGAGTAAATGAAACGTGTGCTGACAAAAAAAATTATCCCACTGAAAGTATTACGATTATTGTTTCACTTAATTCAGTTTTGATAACAATTTTAGAAAATATAAGAAGTTCCGTTTGGTGGAATAATGAAGTACCCTTTTTAGTTATTAATGCAAATATTAAGACAAGTTGTGAAGAAGCACATTTATTTTTAAGAACGCTATGGACTTTTAATATTTTACCAGCAATTTATCTATGCCGGTATGCGAAAAATCAGCTATTTTTATTCAATTACAATCCTTTTACAAATTTAGCACCAACGTTTTGGAAAAAAGTAGAATCTGAGAACGATAAATATGAATATTCAACATTGTATTATATTTCATTAACACATGAATCTTTATTTACTTCTAGTAAGTACATTATTTAATTTTTAAAATAAAAAAATTGTTTTTTTTTTGTAAGTTATATTTTAATAGTTTTAATATTGAAATGATGATTCATTTTCATTAAAATAAAAAATTTAGTTATAAATCATAATTTTTGAAAAACTTATTTATCTATCATTTATTTTTAGCAGCTACTGAAGTCTGTAAAACACTGTACTACGACAAATCAAAAAACTTACATGGATATAATTTAAGGGCTGTAATGATTCAAACTCAAAGATTTTGTGGTTTCAGTGAAATGAACCTTGATTGGGACAAGTGCTTACGACCTTCATATGTAATTGCATACAAAATTTTAAAATGCATGAACGCTAATGTCACGGTAAAAAGCATTAGTATAAGCACTTCTATAAGCAAGAATAATACACTAATTGGACCAATTGTCGATGTGGATTCTGGTGAAGTGGATGTATCGTTCTCTGGTATATTTTCTTACAGGAAAAATTATATGAGATTGCGAACATATCCTTTTTATTGGGATAAAATAAAAATTATATCTTCAACGTTAGCGATATCTGAGTTTGAAAAATTTACCCACGTTTTTACGTTAAAAGTGTGGTTGCTTTTAATAACAAGCTTTATTATGACTATCGTCACTTTGAAGAAAATTTTAAGACAATCGATATCAGTAGTTATCTTGGAATTTCTGCGCATATTAATAAGTAATAAAACTCTCAACGAACCGCAATGTTGGTCTGAAAAAATATTTTTTATTATTTTAATTTTCACGGCTTTTGCAATCAATTCCTATATACTAAGCCGCTTTAGTGCGATGAGCACGATTCCAAGCTTTTTATTCATCGATACAGTAGAAGACCTAATCGAATCAAACCTGCCAGTTTACGGATCTACACGATATAAAGACATATTAGAAAATAGTGGCCTTATGATTGCGGATATGCATTTTTTCGAACTTTTCGAAGAATGCGCTAAATATCTCAGGCAGGGTGACGAGATAGCTTGTATTTATCCAGAAATTTTAGCAAAATATATTTTGAGCGAGAGTTCCCATATTTATTTTTCGAAAAATAATCTGATTGAATCAAGTTTAACTTTTTTGCATAAGCCAGATTTTCCGCTTCAGTATAAATTTAATTGGATTCTCTTAAAATTCCAAGAAGCAGGATTGGCCGAATTGGCTTATGATCGCGACAAGCGAAACTATGCGAAAAACTTTAATGAGATGAACCCAATAGAAAGCGGCAGTACTGACTTTAACATCATTTATTTAGCTCTGTTATTTAGTTGGGCCGTATCAGTTATTACTTTTTTTACTGAGATTTTTATTTTTAAGTTAAAAAGAAATTTTAATATTAATACTTTTGTTTTATTTATTAAGAATTTATATTGAAACGAACAAAAATTATTCATTTTCGTTTTTGAACATATTCTTTTTAAAAACATAAACTTATGAAATCAGTAAAATATGATTTTATCATGTTCATTCTTGAGTAAAAGGTATTCTCATCGATGAAATTTTTTGAAACAGCATAATTTTATTGATTTTTTCTTAATATACCTACGTCCTAAACCCATTAGTATATTTCAAATAAATTTCACGTGAATATAATATCTTTAACTTCATAAGTGCGGAGTTCTTTAAATAACTACGTGTGTATCGCAATTTTATCGCGATAAAACAATTATTCGTGATTTAGAATGCAAAGCTTATAACATTTATCCCACATGTTCAATGTGCATAAACTCAATTCTTAACTCTTTTTTATCGCTTCTCTCAGGCAGTCAACTTCACATTTGTCAAAAATTTGGTTTTATTTGTTTTTATGAAACCCATCTCTGACTCTTGTTTTGCACAATCAATTTTAAAAAATAGTATACATAGCTATTGCGCTTAGTAGACGTTTCAAGCACAAGTGTTTATCACCCCTTTGGTAATGTACTACTGAGAAAGCTATATGTTAATGAATTATAAAAGGGTTTTTTAAGTATAAATACATTTATACGAATAGTCAATGTTTTACTCCTTACTAAAAATAAATATATTTTTCAGAATTGAAATTTTAGAAGTTTTATTAAAAATTAAAAAACTCATATGCTATTTTTATTGTAGTAATATTTTATTTTTTTGGATAGAAAATTTTAGAGTACTGATACTTACAATCAATATTGAACGTCTTATGTAGAAAAAGTTAACAATTTTGAAAAGTAATAATATTTCAAAATATAAATCATTTTTCCTCAAACTGTAGTACTATTATTAAATATGTTGTTATCGAACCTGCAATCTAAACAATACTTTGCTGTAACCATTTCATTCATAACTAAAAATTGTGAGCATTTTATATTTATAAAATCATTAAAATAATGCATGAAGAATGAACATATTTTCTTACGTATTGTACATATTTATATTTATAGTTACATATTTATATGATTCAATTATAATAAATGCATGTTTCACATGATTACAAATAAAAAATCAAAAATATACGCAAATATATTAGCAATATTTGATAAATTTTAATATATTTAAAATTTCACTAGCATCGTAAGACATATATTGAAAATAAATCAATAAATCATTTTTTTAGTATGTAATGCCTAATTTAATTTTAATGGTTACTTACTGACATTAATAAAGATTCATCCAATAAAAAAAGACCAAATACTGAAAATCGAACGTTTTTGAACGTTAAATAGAGCAAAAAATGGTTCAGCTAAAAAATTACTTTTTGTTATGACGAGTTTTGTTTAAATTTCTACGATTAAAAATATACCTGTTGAATTATTTGTTGATCCTGTTCTCCATTCAAACATTTGTAAATAATTTCACCAGTCTTTTCACTCTGATAAAAAATGTTAATCTTAATAAAAAAATTTTAAATAAATAAAATTTTATAAAAGATCATTATTTATTTCTTACTTCTGTAACAGTTTCAGTGACGAATCTCGTAAGGATGATCAAAGTATATGCAAACAAAATAACCATCATCCAGGTATTAAAGTAGTGAATATATTTTTCACTGACAATTCCAGATAAAAATGCTATTCCGGTAAAATGTATGTATAATATAGCAGAAAAAAAAATATGTAAAATACATAGTAACATTGGAAAAGCAAAGAAATCTGATAATTCTTTTGTTATTTCACAAAGACATAAGTATAATGACCGTAATTGACAAAAAAAATTTATTTTATTCAGTGTATTATCATTACGTAAAATAATATTTATTTTTTTCAACTGAAATGGTTTTGTCATACCAGTTTGAAAATTTAAATTAACAATTTCAAATAATTGAAATAATAAACATAGAATAGTACTGTATTGTATAATCATTGAAGTTATTATAAAATTAGTTAAAACTAGAGCTATATTATAAATAATCAGCTCAGGAGTTACAAAAATATTTGTTGCAATAATAAGCCACATTAAACTGTGTATAAAATAAACAAGTTTAAAATAATATAACATTCTCCATTTTGTATTTACATTTTTGTTAAGCTTTATCAATGAATTTGTAACACTGAATGTTTTTGTTGCTATTCTTATTGTCTCTTTTTGCCTCGCAGTATAATGAATCAAAATAATTAAGGAGGTAACAAAATTAATGACAGCTTGAAAAGTCTCAATAATTCTGTCGAATTCACGCCTCCCATTGTATATATGTTGATACATGCTAATAGTACCAAATGAACATAGTATAGTTAAACAAATAATCAAGACAACGTTATAAATCACTCCTTTTTTAGAATAAGTAATTGGATGTTTTGATATGCTTTTAATTATACATTTTATATTAATATTCATTGTTACTAATCCAATTCCTTTGAAAAGATAATACATGAATATTATGAGTTTTTCTTTACTTATAACCGAATTGATTTTCATGTAACTATTCTTCATAATTAAATTTATTATTTCGAACTTCATTTATGTTACTCGTACAACTTCTTCTTCTTTCTTTCATTGGCCTTTCAGTCTATAGCTATAGGCCATCATCAGGTACTCGTACAACTTCTAATACTTTTAATTTTGTTTTTAATTATTTAAGTTCGAGAGGTAGCTATCTATAGTTTTCACTTTTATGTTAAACTAATACTCGTAATGCCTTCGTTACCTTGTGTAGAATAACTAATATAAAACCAAGTAAATGAAAAGTAATTTATTTGCAACGATAAATTAACCCATGGAATAATAAAGCTAATGCAGTGATCGTTACATAACAATATTTTATACGCACGTACGTGATGGTATTTGCCTATCGTTGGAATGTATGTGAATAAATTTTAATTGAAGGTAAAATAATTGTTATTGAATTAATAAAAAATCATTTTTTCCCAAAATTTTAAGATTTTTTAATCAAAATTATGCGATGTTTTTTTTTTAAGTTTCGTACAATATCTTTACAATACTAAGTGAAAGCAACTTTTAAAGTGTAAGATATCTCAAATTATTATATTCAAGGTATTTTTTTGCTATTAATTTCATTTTTCTTAAAAAATTATTTATAAAAAGAAAACTAAAATAAGCATTATTCATCCTGCATCTGCAATATAAATAATTACTTACGAGAAGTGGTTTTGGCCTTTTGAAAACATTTTTTCGTAATACTTCTGGATGTGCCTCCTGCCATTAAATTATGAAAAAATTTGTAAAATATTTAAAAATTTTTTTTTTTATTTCATATTTCTGCAATCTTTTGATATACATTAAGAAATATTTTTTTAATATTACAGAATTTCTCTGAAATAACGCGAAAATGTTTCATGCAGTATTTTATAAATAATTCAGCAATATTTTACTTCATTTCGTATACTGAATCAAATAAATTAAAAATAATTTATCGATTGAGGGAAAAACCGATAATATTTAAACCATCCACGACTAGATAACTTTGCTTAAGGATGACTTAATTAATTACACGAGGTAAAACTCTTTCGCTTTCGCGTGAGTTTCCAGGATTTGGTTATTTAAGTGGACTTTCGCGCCTACATTAACTGGGAACCTATTTTTTATGAGAATAAGTTGAAAAAAAGATTATTTTTATATTATAAATTATTATAATATTGTAGTATAAATTTTGAATGATTTTTTTATATTCATTTATTTTTTTAATTTTGAATAACCGCTGTCTACAAATGTTCCATATTACACTTTACACGTTACCCTTTCTGTATGTGTATAAAAATTTTGTTGTGCGGTATCTATGAAGTTTATGATCTGTGGCACGGAAATTACATGTTTTCTTTCCGCCATAGATCATGAATTCAGTAGATTCCGCTCAACAAAATTTTTATACACGGAACGTCAGTAGAATCCTACTAGTTTAATTGCGCTCTTTCTTTCATTTTATACACAGTTTACTTAATCGAATTGTTTTTAGAGATTTAATTGTTTTCACTGTAGATAACTGCAATACCAAGTAGTCCTTTTGTTAACGTAGAGCTGGCGATCTAGCCTATATGTTTTCAAATTCAACAGGCTGAGATCCTATAACAGTACAAGCGTCAAACTTGAAAAGAGTCACGAGGAATGCGGAAAGAAAATCTTGGATTCTCCCGCATCCAAACTGACAACGAAGCAGAAGTACAGATTGGAGCTGGAGCGTACAATATCTGCGATAGGAACTATTAATATATAACGATTAACGATGTCGTTTAGAAAAGCTAGTCTTATTAGTGTAATTTTTATGTTACTTTTAATTTATTGTGCAGAAGGAATAAATAAGTATTCTGAAAAAGCTAATAAACCTAAACAGAAAACCGATTTTTCGCTACCAACAAATGTAAAGGCATTAAGAGAACTTGATAAGCCTTTTCGAATGCACAAATTAAATTTAGTTTGGACGAAAGCAAAACATGTAAGTGTTCATTGATACGTATGAGTGATAATAATGCTCAAATTGAAACTTAATATAATTTTTTTATAGAGATTAACAGATCCTAAGTTGCAATCGCTCTTTAGTGATTTGAAAATCCAGGATAAAGAAGAAATAGCATATAAGCATGTGAAATCAGATGGCAAAGATGAAAGTGGTTTAGAGGAAGCTAGATTGCGAAAAAAGCTTATTGGTAATATAAATTTTTAATTTTTTCAGTTGAACAAAATTTAAATTCATTGCTGATATTCTTATTATTATAGGTATCATGAGTACATACGATCTTCTTGAACATTTTGAAGAAGTCACAGACCCACAATACTTAAAAAAACCAAAACCATTTAAAGATGGTGGTAACTACGTAGCCAAAGATGTGTTCAGGGATAAAAGATTAAATAAATTATGGGCTAAGGCTGAAAGAGGAGGATTTACTCGTAAGTATTTTATTATCTTAAAATTATTTTTATTTTATTTTTAAAAATATAAATACTTTTAGATGAGGAGCTAGAAGCATTGAAAGAAGAATTTAGTCATCATCAAGACAAAGTGGATGAATACATGAGTTTATTATCAGAAATTGAAGCTGGAGATCCAGATAAACATGAAAGTGAGTTTATTTTTATTGGGCCTATTCTATTTTAAATTTCAGTCTTAAAATACTCATAGAAGTTTTATCACAAAAATAGATAGTCTCCATGAAAAGCCTGAAAGCTGGAATGACATAGAAAAAGAAGAAGATGAAATAATAAGTAATGATGTTCCAGGAAAGAAAAAAGATTATTTATCAAAAGCAAATTTACTTAAGTGAGAAAAAATTACAAAAATATTTTGATATGCCATTGGTATAATCTGTAAAAACTAATTAAATTATTTTTTTAGAGAAAAACATTTAGAAGTCAGAAGTGGATATGATCATTTAGAAGGAATAACAGCAAAGGGACCAAAACATAAAGAATTTGTAGATCCAAAAGTGCAAGGTCTTTGGAGGTTAGCAGTTGAAGCTAAATTTCCCCCTCAAGAATTAGCTTCATTAAAAGTAAATAAAAAATAATTAATAGCTACAGAAATTTTAACAAGTAAAATTTTATTATAAAACTATAATTTTAATTATTATTTGTATTATTTGTATAGGAAGAGCTTTTGCATTATGAAACGAGACTGCTAAAACTGCGCCATCTTCACACTGAAGCAGCGTTAGAAGCAGCTCGAAAAGGAAAGCATTATGAACCAAATGCTACACATGAAACTAATATTAAAAAGCATTCAAGAAATGTTGAAAAATTACATAAAGATATTGAGGCCAAAATCATGCAAAGGCATTCGGAACTTTAACAGATAAAACTTAAAATTATTTTATAAAAAATTCAAAAAATTTTTTAAGAAATTCATGTTTTGTATGATTTGTAAAATAACCCTTAAAGTGTAAAATTATTACTAATGAACAAAGTATTGTAGTTTTTACTATCTTTTATATACGAAATTTATTACTTTTATAAAAGCATTATATTATGTACAAATCATTTTATTCTCATTTTATATGCTGTGATAATGTTAATGCATGATAATAAAAGTTTATTAATATACATATATATACATATATATAAAATTTAAACCATATTTTTGTTCTTTTTTAACATTGATTTTGATTATATATGAATAATGTATGTGCAAAAAATAAACAATTTATATTTATTTTTATTGTAGTTTTTCTATAATCCCTAGCGGAAAAAAGAAAATGTAAATAACGGAAAATAATGGGAAATAACTGAAAATAATAGAAAATAACGGGAAATAACAGGAAATAACTATAATAAAATGTTTGAATTGAAACAAAAATAACAGTTATTTTCCGATATTTCCCGTTATTTCCCGTTATTTTCAGCTATTTACTGTTATTTTCAGTTATTTCCCGTTATTTGCAGTTT
>UELX01004655.1:0-16784 GCA_900480035.1 Eupelmus urozonus | reverse complement strand
AATATTTACATTATAATATTTGGGTTCCCGTATAATATTCTGTGTAGATTTCTATCCTCACCCTTTCACTTCGCCTTTAATTCCTATAGTTTATAAAGTATATTTTAAGAATGTTCAAAAGCAGAATGTAGGAAATAAACAGTAATAGTAATAAGTTAAATAGATTAATTAAAATTTATTGAAAGTACATATATGTTCCTTATACCGATATTTTATATAATGTAAAGAAGAAAAAATATGTTGCTCTCATTTACTGAATTTTCAATAAGCATTTATTCCGCCGAGAGATTATTTGAAGCACAATAAACATGATAAAATTTTCAATGAAGCAAGCAAAATCGCTAATTTAATCTGACATGTTTGTAACGTACAAATAGACATATCCGAATCTCGCTGGGCAAGCTGCCTCATAAAACATTAAAAAGCACAAAGAGAGGCGGCGTTCCAATATTGCGAGCACTCGAAACAAACGAGTCGTAGTGAATGAGCAAAAAGTTCGCTGAACGTCCGCCCGCGCACGCAGCGTACCGTTGACCCAAATCCAGTGGGCTCTCTTCTTATTTCGCGCGCGCTGCAGCCTCCTTCTCCTTTTGTTTTCCGCTCGCGACTCGAAATTTCGACGAATGACGATGTCAATCTTCCAGCGCGGAAAATCCTCGTTTATGATGGCCCTGGGAGCAGAGAGAGGATGGCTCGTTCGTGCGGAACGCCACCAGGCTATTCGCTCGAGTGGAAATCGCGTTGCTTTTATCATGAAAAACGGCCGCCCCTAGCGCGTAGATACAAGGAGGAAAAAAAAGATGGAGAAAGAAAAGGAGGCAGCGTTAAATCTAAACCGTAACTTTCAGCGGTTGCGGAACAAGGAAGGAGTGAGAGAGAGAAAGAGGAAAATTTTACGACTGTGAGCGAGGTCAAGTCAAAAGTATCGTAGATATAAAGTTTGTAACCGCTTCTCTCTCTCTCTCCCTTTTTACCGTCCTTTTCGCTGTAAATCTTGAACGTTAAATTAGAGAGAGGGAGAGGAGAGGACGAAGTTTCGGCCGCGCCAAGTCCAAGGGATCGGACGATAATTAGGATTTAACCGTTTTTTGAGTGAATCCAAAGGTTTTTTGCCTCGGAACTTTTTCTGGAGCTTCGCGAAATATTTCGCTTTGAAGTAAACTCACTGTGAGTAATAACGGGAAGAAAAATTTTATTGCCTTTACTTGCGCGATATATAAGCAGAGCTGGGATATTGACTGAGTTTAGCAATAAGTGAAATAACGGATAATTTCTTGGGAAACTTGTTCCAAGTATAGGAGTGCCAGAAATATAAAATAGAAGTCATTTTTACCCGATAAGCTATATAAATCTTTTATTTTTCCACTCGATTTCGAAATTATTTTATAATTATATTAGTAACGGTTCGTTATATAAAAAACCTCTATTTGCAGCAAGTGTGCAGATACCTAAAAAGAAAGAAAAACAAATGTGAATTTTATAAAATTCTTGAATTAGAACCAACCAGAAACGATAAAACTACCCATACCTTCAGAGCTTTAAATTCCCACTTATATTTATATATACATTAAAGTCGTAAATCGGATTTTTCAACTTTCAGTCAATGCTCTTATTTTATACATCATAGTTTCAAAGGAAATTTATAGTGATAATTCCATGATAACGTCCTACACGTCTACATAAAGCCAAAGGAGCTTAAGCATTCAAAATATATTAAAGCTTTTTCCTTGAAATCTAGCTGCATCTCAAATGAGAAATGCAAATCTTTCTAAAGCATTAGCGCACATTTTGCCGTACATTACATATCCTCTTTCATCAAGTATGCACATTCGTTTCTTTCGCTGAAAAACACATTGCAAGGATAATGCTCTTCTTAACTCGTGCGCGGCTCTTTCTGTACTTTCTCTAGCCTCCCTAAAACAAGAAGCGAAAAGTACGAAACAAAAGCTCCCAGTCTCGAGAGAATACGGCTGCATTTTCCAAAACTGCGCGCAGCTGCATCGCGGCCGGCTGGAAGCAAAACGCACGACATAATAGGCAGTCGAGGATCTAGCAGCGATAACTTGACAAGAGAGAAAATGGCGGAAATAATGCGCTGTAGTCGTCGACTGGGCAAATACTGCTGAAGCTGCGCGATATAAGACACGAGTGAAAAATTCGTCAGTTTGTGAGCCACCGCAGGAGGCCATATTTTCGAGCAAGCCTTTTCGCCTCGCTTTCAAGCGGATATAATTGGGGCCGAGCCTCTGTTTTTCCGAGGGCTTTTGAGAGAGCATGAGAGGGGAGATATTTAATCGAATCAGAGTTAGCAGCGGAATGATGCCGGAATATCAGTGCGGTTCCGGTTTAGGCAGTTTATCTCTCTCCCTCCTTCCCTCTCTCTTTCTTCCTCCCTCTCTCACTTGCTTTAATTAAATGGAAAGTTGGGGGCATTGTTTTGGAGGGACGGGTATTGTCGGTCGGCGAAGTTGGGCATAGTTTTGCAAAATGTTTTGGCAGCGGCTGCGAGGATAGATAGAGAGCGACGATTCAAAAGTATTGTATTTCGGGCGCTGAGAGCCTAATTTGCATATCATGTTTATTATGCGAAAGTTTGTTGGGGTATATTCAAGTGGGGTAGAAAAGACGAATGGATTTTCACAGTTATCACTATGACGGCTTCCTCTACCTCGATGGTACATTCGGAGTTCGAATCAAGAATGGATTAGCTTATTATAATTTACGATGGGTTTTCAATAATACGTTCATATATCAGAAAACTTAAACGGTTCAACAGAATTTTAATAAAAATCATATTCATCTGCTTATAAATCGAAAATATTACAGATTTAAAAAATGTATGTTTTACGTAGTAAAATAAAGAATTAATTTGACAACACGGAATATGTTTATTCTTTGTGTAGTACAACGTTCAAAATTTTACACAAAAATATTTAATCAAAAAATTATACATAACTTTTGTATTTTCAGAAAATAATTTTCATTACAAATATATGTATAATAATACAGAAGCAATTTATTTGATATTCCTTTAATCTCTGAAAATGTTTTGTTTCCAAAGTTGAAGCTCAAAGAAAAAATAACTTTGATATATTTTATTCTTTAATTAAATAAAATATCGGAACTAAATAAAATTTTTTCTCATTTATTGAATGTTGTCGTACCTTGGATCTTAATTAAATCTTCTTTGTATTGCAAAACAATGGTTAATTTTTTCTGTAATAAATATATAAAAATTATGAGATAAAGCTTTACTAAAATTAAAATTATTTGACCTTTTTTGATATCGAGGTTTAAAAATAAATTTCAAGTCTTTATAATAAGAACTTAACGAACAGTTGCGTAATATCGAAATTTTTTATACACTGCATCTTTCATTTTGAAAAAGAACGTTGCAATGTGAATATTAGCTCGATGTTCGAATTTTACTAGACATTTATACGGCATACTCATAATTTCTGCAGTTTTATTTACGACTGCATTAAATCAGCTGAATATACGTCGAGAAATTAAATGAAGATAATTATATACCTAATTGATTATTCATTTTTATTTCTTTCTGGCAATTGGAATTTAAAAGTTTTAGAAACTTTTTCATGTAATTAGAAAATGCAAATAATTTAATAGATCGGTACTTTTATTTTAGAAAGATTATATGTACAACTATTTTTTCTCATTTTATTAAAATTTTATTCTTTTTTTTATTATATGAGTTGCGTATCCGCGATGCGATTATTAGAGCTATCCGGTTTCGTACTAAGAGTATCAATGTATACTATAGCAACCAAAAAGCATTTAAATATAAGCAAAACAAATTTTTATATATATATATGTATATATATGTTCATATCGATAAAAGATAATCAATGACAAGCCGACGTCAATAACGCAGAAACGCACCCCTGCACCTATATTCTTTGACGGGCCGGGGGCAGCTCATCTCTTTTAACGTACCGTTCGCTTCCGACAAAAGTAAAAGAAATTTATATGAAGCTCGGCTCTCCTATCTGGCGCAGAAAACGATCAAACCAAAATGAGAGAGACTCGATCGCAGGTTTCCGATAACGCTCGCACGTCAGTTCCGCGTGAATTTAGATTTTAACGGCGCGCGCTGACAAGCGGCATGCGCTACCGCAACTTTATTATTCCCCTTCTCTTCGATTACCTTCCTTCTTTTCCTTTTCTCTCGGCACGCGCGATTAACCCAGAGTTATAATCAAGGCGCTCCAGAGGAATGCGCGCTCTTATAGTGAAAATAATTTAGCGATCAGCCGCAGCAGCCGCGGCGATATAAATTGAGAATTTACGAGCTGCGTCCCCGTGAAAAAATGGCGACTTTATGGGAAGTTTCAAGATGTTTGTTAAAGCGGCCGGGGAAAGCCTGATAAACAGCTGAGTTATTTTAATTATACGCGCGCTCACGCCCGAGGAAGGAAAGCGGAGAGGGCCGCGCTGCGCTTAAGACTTTGAGCTTAGGTATCTCCGGCAACAACGAATGTCCGACTAACAAGCCTCATTTTTTAGGCCGCCACGCCAAGATTATGCGCGAATTAATCAACGACTTTTTCCTGCGTTTTGTTAGATCGCGGTCGTTGGGCTTACTTACTTCGACCTCATTATGAGAGTATTATTATTACAAGTTTTTTTCATTTTATTAATTAACCGAGAAATTGGCTTTTCTCATATGAAACTTGCTGACTAAATCTCGGATTAAGAGTAAGGAACAAAATTTCCATTTCAAATAACGTTTATGAAAAAAAAAAAAAAATTTACCTACAATGTCACCTAAAAGGAATATTTTGTAGTCTATATGCAATTTACATATTAATAATGCATTTTCGTTGACGAAATCCAATAACATGTTTATCACTTGATTTAATGTCTTTGCTTTATATATGAAAATTATACGGGAAAGATTAATATTCTAGTAAAATCAAGCTATTTTCGAAATTATGCGATTGTTTTCATATTTGAATGATGTTATTATGTACAGCATAAAGTGAATATCTGAATAAGTATTTTTATTACTAAGTAATCCGTATTAATAATTGAATACTCTTGAATCTTCTATCGCGGGATAACATCAAATTTTCTATAATAAAGCAAATTGTGCAACAGACTGTGTAAAATTTGGATAGGCTGTATGATGTAGTAGCGCGTTTACTCCTGACTCAACAAACGTGTTTGAAAATTTAATTTATTGATGATTATTGATCATACTATTATTACATATGGTTTCACATAGATCGAATTAATATTTCCAACAATTCATTACAAAAGTATTCTCTAAAACGAAAAATTAGCATCGCTAATGCCTCCAAAAAGTGCTGAGAAAGCAAAATCCAGTTTTGCAATTTGATAATAGCCCGCCTCTCCATGCACTCCAGCGACCTTTACTCTGCGCGCCGCATTATCCCTCTCAACGATCTCATTTTCCCTCCCACCCTCCCAGCAGCGCGAGCAAAGAAAAGCGCCTTAATAGCTCGGGATGCAAAATGATACGGAGCCGGCGCGATCGCGGCAAGTTTTAATTCTCGGATTATACCGTCCTTTCAGAACGCTCGCAGAAAGCGCGCTTCTTAGGAAATGCTCAGACTCCCGATTGTGTACACGTAATTAGCAATACTCCAGGCCGCGTTGGCGATTAGTAATTTGCCGTTTGCGCGCTCTGGCCAATTAGGAGTTTTAACGATCTTTTATATGCACTCGCAGCAGAAGGCCGGGATGAAATCTCGTAATCACAAGGCGATGCGGTCGGCTATCCGTATAATATCGGAGCCAATTGGAGGCGAGCTGCCCAGCTTAAGTAGATCGCAAACATCCGAGCGCAATTTTCCGCTCGTCTCCTTGTAACTTTCAGCTGCGCGGTTTCGGCTGCGAAAAGCTCGCTGAGCTGGCTGTGTTTGTCGAAAGGGTGCGATTAGTACACGGAGCTGGATATCAAGTAGCTTGACAAATAATTACTTTTTCATGAGGTCGGAGAACTGCGTTTGGCCTCGATAACTTTGTGCTTGATAGAAATGACTTTTTATGCGATTGTTTGTCAAGTTTTATGGCTTTGATCAGTGCCACAGTATCAAAATAATATAAAAATCTAAATGTGTATAATAAAGAAACGAAAAGATAATGTTTACTCTACTTTCACTGTAATATTTTTCCTCGAAATCTTTGTTGCCAATCATATAATTTTTATTGTCTAAAAGGAAGGTAACATTTACAAAGGATATTATTTTAAATATATGAATTGATATTATTGATAATATTTATCTCATTAAGTAAATGACAAACAGTGTGTCAATCAATTATAATATAAACGCGCAAGTATTTCGAATACGATAATTAATTCTCTGTACATTTAAATACCGAAAATAAAAAAATATTGCTTAATTAAAATAATTTACAAAAGCAAGCCAGTGACCGCTAAATTCCACGTAAACAGCTGATAAATTAATATTCCATGCCCTAAATATTAATAAATGCAACACGCCGCTTCTGTCGAGTCAAAGCTGTTAAAATAAAATTTAAAAAACGAGTCACAATAAAAGGCCCCGGAAATGTCATGCCAGTCCTGACGATTCTCACCATTAAACTTGTACAATACGCGATATTATACCGCTAACGATACGATTGCATTTTAAATCCAGTTTACTCGTTGAAAATCGATCATCCGCACGTAATGCGAAACGCGCTCGTGACCGATAGCAAACAGCTGCGGCTGCTTATGCAATTATTATGCGTGCAGCAACTTGAAAATCGGCCCAGATTAATTCACGGAAATGGTACTGACTGTCTGAAGAAGCGAATTGTATGTTTGAAATGTGTTGAGTAGCTACCGTAAGTAACCATAATTTTAGTAAAAAAAATTTTTTTGAAACACGCAACAATAAAGCAAGTTTTGAAAATCCAAGCGATGCCGCATAAAAGTACTTTTAAAAGTTTAAAAGCTTTTTCGAAAAAGAGAGAATTCACTCAAAAAATTAATATTGAACAAGCCTCTTGTTGTAATGATTGTTAGCTTTTATTTATCCATTAAACTCTAGCATAAATCATTTCCGTCCACACATAAATGCAGCCCCGTGAAAAAAGCATCCCCATCGCAATCTGCGCGCGGAAAAACAGTAATTCCCTCGTATCAAAGCCGGCCCGTAGCGGCAAGAAGAAAATCGTTACGCCGCGCGTATATACACGATAAAAGGCCGAGAAAAAAGAGGGAAGTCCTTCATCTCTGCGGCCGCGCAATAAAGCGTCTCTCTCTCTTTCTCTCTCGCGTGTCCCGCGAGAATTACAGCGCTGCTTCGGCGACGGGGGCAAAAATCGTGGCGCGCATCCGGCGATTTGCCGCTGTCCGGCCAATAAAGAGATCCGCGCTCGCGCTCAAGCTCAAGAGAAGTGCGCGAGCTAACCGCGCGCGATGGATTTTTCCAAACGGCTGGTAAATTGATTACAAGCGCTGCTCTAAGCGATTTATTAAATTATGTAGGTGCTTCGTTTTTTTTTTCTCTTTCGGCGAGCTTCCGCGAAGGTCGCGAGTTAATTCTGTCCGCAGCCGTAAACTCGATAGGAATCGTGAGATGCCTTCCAGGGTATTTGACTGTATGCCGCGAATGTGGCGGGACTACTACGGCTGAATACTGATGAGGTTAGAGTAACTGCTGCTGCAGCGCTGTACAATTGCTGCTGGGCATTCTAGAGATCGTTACTGACTCGGGCTTCTCTATGTCTATATATAACCAATGCTTTTACTATCTTTCCTTATTTATAGATCGCTATGTTTGTCTTATACCTACTGTGTATTGTCTTAATTTTGATTAGAAACTTTAAAGCATGTCTATTGATAAAAATATAAATGAATATTCAATTTAATACTTTAAAGCTAAATGAGTATTTATATCCGAAAATGTAATTTAACAGACATTCTCAAGTATAAGAGCCAGTGCAATTTTCGCTGAAAGCAGTTAATTACAGCTGAGCTAAAAAGTAAACCACCAACAGCCAAATAGCCACAGCAAAACGTTTAGTAAGATCATAAAAAGCAACTAACCCAGTAACTTCCAGCATTAAAGCTAATTGCCTTCGATGTAATTCAAAGATTACCTCCGCCGATTATAATTACCAAAGGGGAAAAATGCCGCGATTAATAAGCCTCATAATCCCGTCTTAATTCCCAGAAAATTCGTTTCTGGAAAGCCGGATTACCGGGAGCTCCCGCCCAACTATCTATCTTATCATAAACGCATCTAGTGTACACCTCGCGCCTCCCTGCCAACGACACACTCAGCCATTACGCGCATGAATCTCGAGTGCGCGCTGCTCATTAGCGGCACGCGGGATGATGCGTTCCTGAAAAATCAGCGCCCTTGTTTACGAGAAGAGGCGAGAAGGCAGGATAGCAGGAGCGAATAGAGGCGGCGCACGCGCGGCAATTTCGTCGCGGGGAAACTGGTTTTATCCCCTCGAGGCCGAAGAGCAACGCGATATATGTGCGCACGTACGTGTAGTACAGCGGCAGAGTGAGAGAAACCGCAGAAATCGAGAGCCTTAGCTTCTCGGCCTCTCTCACTCCCAGCCAAAGCGGGATGCTTTTCGCTATCCGTCTATATTTATTTCTCCTGCGTGTATTTGCGCGTGCGCGTGGCTTTGCTCCTGCGTATGTTTGTGATTGGCCGGGCTTCTGTGTACCTGGTGTGCATGTCCGCGCGCACGTAGCTTGCGTACGACCTGCGTATATGCATGTTGAATATATTGCTATGGCGAGAGTACGTGCCAGTCGGCCCTTAGTTCTGCCTGAAAAGGCTAGGATAAAATGAGATTTTCGGTATCAATGGTTTCAAAAAACTTTGGATACTGCTAGAAGCGTACTACCGCGTGGAACAAGTACGAAGCTTCGTAAGAGCATTAGCTTGCGTAAATTTGTTTTACACGCTATCGCCAGTTCGTATTTCCGTAAGTGCGGATTTATAACCGTAGGATAGCTCTCGAGGTTTGGTAGCTGATACACACAAGTTGGAATGAATCGCTGTGCGTTACTGTAATCGCTGTACGCGAGCTCGCGCCCCCGGAATTAATGTAGTGTAAACGTTACATTGAAATATATATCGCGCGTGGGGAATGCATTAATATCGCCGGATGTGTGTATATAGGCAATAATTTATGGTTAAAAGGCTGAGTAGGCGTTTCTTCGGTGGCGAAAATTATTTTAAAAAGACAACTACTTCGTTCTGATTAAACTCTACGTTCAATTGTATTATTTGCGATGAAAAATATTGATATCGAGAGAGTAATAAGCTAATTTGATCAAACGGTACTTTAAAATCGCTCAATCGAGCAAGAAGTAAGGAGCCGTAAAATCGACTTAATAGCACATCAAAAGCTAGAAAAGTAGATGAATATATGCATGGAGTGTAGTGTAAAGTGTGGCCTCAAATCAAAAGCAATCCTTGGGTTCGACCCCGGCCAATTGAAATCTCCATTCGCACCAGAGGGAGAGAGAGACGATCCTGCCCCGAAAACCGTAACTCGCCGCAGTCATGAATATCAAAAACATTCGGGCAAATTAACGAGCCCTCGTCAATTCACGTGAGCTCGCGCGGTACTCTAATAAAAAGGCGCTTGCGCGAGAGAGCCCCTCGAAAAGATATTACGCTTGCGCTCGCAAAATAAAGGCCCTCGTAAAGGAGACGTAATATATAGCTCAATAACGCATTCCACGGGCTCTCTTTGGCCTGCTGCTGCTGCTGCTAGTGCTCCCTCGCTCCGTGCCTACATTATGCCTCCTGGCCAGTGCGCGGCCTGGCGCAAAAAAGCGCGCCCGGCAGATTCGCGCACGAGGCAGCCTTCGACAATGATTGAAATGATCCAATTTTCCCGGAAGGCTCCGCCTCGACTCTGTGTGTACGGGGATACAAAGCGTTATCGATAAATCATAGTCGACGCGGACTCCCCGGCTTTTCCGTGCAGAATAGAAAGCTACGAGAGAGAAAGAAAGGTGCAGGAGGGCTTGTATCGGTTTTATACGACTCGGCTATGCCCGCGGAGGATGTCTTCGTCGATAAGTCCTCAGTTTTTCTCCTTTTTCCAGAGATGAGGGGAAAGCTTAGAAATATGGAGAAGGCTGGCGTTTGCGATTGCAAGACTCAGCAGGTGTTAGTCCCTTCGACTTATCGCAGTCGAGTCGGTAAATTTTATCATTGTTATTCTTATATGAATTGTGTAAGGGATTCGTATGGAGATAAAATTTGCGAAACACCCATATATATTATTTAATATTTGGTAAAATCATTAAGACTTGTGTAAAATTTTAAACTTTTTTCACCTCTAATGGCTATACTTATAAGTTAAAGTTGCGTTTATAATAAAATAATAATCTTGGTGATTTATATTAAATCCGCCTCTTTAGATTACTTTCACATTCATATGGCTAGCTAAGAGTTACATTTTAGTATCTGCTTTATAACCCCTTTTATTATACATGTTTTTACGACATTTTTGTTGCACCATCGCAACACTGTATATATACTCATAAATAAATGCAATTTTGCCTTACATTTGAATATATTTATCTTTACCTATCAATCGTTGCTATATACATCTTTTCAAATACGTAATCATAAATTCTATACATTTCCGTCATAATAATCGAAATTCTTGAAATAGTTTTTAGACAAATGTTTAAAACATTCATAAAAACTATCATACCCTAGTCGCATCATCACGGTGAGAAAACGGTGCGAAAAGCACAAGTGACGAAATTTCCACTGTGATATCGATCGACGCGCATTTACACCACCTCTTGCTAGCTCCCTTAAGTACAATATAAGAAAGAAGACATGAGCAGGAGCAACTATTTTTTCTTGATTTCGCATCATCCAAAGCTCTTTCCTTAAATTTGCATTTCAAAGATTTAAAAAAAAATGGATAGCTTTATTACACAGATGGCGATAAGTGGGGTGTATTATCGACTGGGCTGCAAGAACCCTTTTTTCGAGAGAGAATCAAGAAGTCGGTAATTTGAATTTTGAATGCTGCAATTTAGGATTCGGAAATGGACGTTTACGAGGCATTTTATGAGAAATTGTGAATATTAAGGCCACAAAGATTGTACGGACAGTGATGGTTTTATGAAGATGAAGCCTAAATTATGTTGCTTTTTGCGACTGACTTTAATATTTATTGATATTTGAAAATTCAATTTTTAAAATATTAGATTATAAAAAATAAAAACTTATTACATTATTATAATAATATTTATCACAATTATTATTTTATTTATTTGTTAATAAGGGAACTAATTTATCAAATGATACAATGATTCCTCTGATTAATTTTCTACTTTGCAACTTTGAGACGTCTTACACAAGTCATCTTTTTCTACTTAACATTATATTTTGTTTTCGTATAACTTTTAAAAATAATGAAATTATTATGACAAAACAATGAAAAAAAATAGTCCATAATAAAACATTTATTTTTAGCAATAAGTTGTTTTTGTTAAGTATAAGCACAAAATTAAATTTTCTTGTAAACGCATTGATATGATATATTTATATATACATTTCAATATTTTGTGAATTTGGAAATGACAGATAGTACGATAAACCATTAAATCATAAATATTATTAATTCAATGGTCATTCATAGTTGATACACTGAAAATGTCAATCCCAGTGATTAATTAATTAATTTATTTTTAATTTCAATGTTCAGAATATCCTCTGATGTTTCTGCCACTGTTCCTATTATTCACAGACAAATGAACGTTCTCTCGCTTTTGTAACAATCTGTACGATTTAATATTCATAATTTCGATTTTAGTCGGCGTAAAGATCCTCTTTATTACGAATATGTATATATATGTATATATCACTCTAGAACGAATTGAGAGCTCTCTTCAAAGTCCTTTGCAAAATAGTACTCTCTTTCTCTCTCTTTCTTCCTGGAGTTCGCTCTCCCTATTTCTATACAAGCCTTGAGCTTTCCACAATTATTTTAAAAAGCAATTTCTGCTTGATCAAAGATGTTAATAATTCCCGGCTATTATTTAGGGTTTACGGTGCACTCGCTTGAATATTATAATTTATTTGCATAAAAAAGGATTTTAAAAATTTATGTAAATTAACGCTCAGAATAATGGAAATATGAGGGAGAGAGAAATAAGTGGGGACTTGCCAATGATTTAAATGACAAGTAAAACTTTAATAAATTACCTTAAATATAATTTTAATGTATCGAATTTCAATGACAAATATTCAACCATAAATTAATTAAGAATATTAATAACATTTATTCACGAGTCTGACATGAATTTTAATAGGAAAATTAATTTGCTCAGGAATGACATTTAATAAAATTGTCGCAACGTTATGGCAACAGCAGTTAGGAGGATGCGAAAAAGAAAAAACTGGGCTACGGGAGCAAAAAAATTTCCTCTTGTTGAGAATCATACAGCGGAGCGTGTGATTCTCATATTGCGGCCCGCTTACTTTCATTCCTTCCGAGAGCGAATCTAAACTCGGTTGACACAAATGCGTCCGCTGCGAGTGTGCAGCAGCGCATGTAAGCGCAAAATTGTGTGCGCGTATACTTGCAGGGCGGGCGCATATGCACTTTCGCTCGCGTCTGGAAGCTCTTTACAATTTTGTTTTAAGCCCATGCGAAATTCGGTAACTTACTTTACATGTTTTTGAATTTGAAATTACGCGCTTATAAGTGTAAATGTTGCGTAATTCAGTTTTGTCCTGGAACTTGAAAATTACGAGACCGTGGCGCTATACCAAAATGCGAAATTTCAGATTCTCGTTTATATGCTAATGATTTTTATTATAATTTTTTTTACTTTATTCGTCTTATTGTAAATAAAGTTTTTAAATTTTTGATAAAATTTTATTAAATCTTAAATTTTAATTTAATTATTAAATTTCTTTTTTAGATTCTTTTTTGAGATTACAATTCAAAGTAAGCGATACGAAAAAATTTCTTCATTTTAAAAGTTTACTGTATTTTATTAATGCATTTAATTTAACTCAGCTATAAAAGAAATGCAACATTTCGAAAGAAAGCAGCACATCCATGATCAGATAAAAAGAAATCGCCATAAATTTGTTAATGCCCACCTTGGAGCTTTGAGGCATTCGCGTTCGAAAGCCATATTGAAATCGTAAAGCGCCAATGTCGCTGCTAATAAAAGGACCTTATAATTCGAATAATAATCGGAGTGCCAGAGAAAGCTCAGGTGCGCTTTACGCTCAGGTGCTCGGCTAATCTCGCGCATTATTCGCTTGTTCGCTCGCTTTACTTTACATGAGTAATGAGAGTAACTGATGCCTCCTCCCCTCCATTACCATAGAGCAGTTAGATTAGATAGACTGTTGTATGTGGATTCATCTTCACTGTATTCGCGCCAGCTGCGAGAGAATGAGAGAGAAAGAGAGCAAATGTAGGTCAGGCAGCAGTTTTCATGCACAGGTCGAAATGTACGAGGGTAGAAAATCCGCGACGCGCGATAGCTACAATTTTCGTTGCATCGACGCGGACGGAAAATAGAGAGAGAGAGAGAGAGAGAGAGAGAGAGAGAGAGAGAAAGAGAGAAAAGTGTCTGGAGAGGGATGGATACGGATGTGCGCGTGTCGAGTTTTTACGGTCGGTTAAGTCGCGAGCGCGCAGCATAGGCGGGGAAAATCTTTGCTTTTATTTGCAGGGAGTCGAGCTCCATGATAAATCCGTATGGATATGCGAGAAACGTATGTATACATATATAAAGCCCCAGACGTGTTTTATTCGAGACTAATAAAATGTTCGCTGCGACGTATGATTCGATGATAAAACGTTTATGTATTTAGCTGGAAAAGCAGTTTGCCTGAAAATAGCGCGCGCGTACATCCAGCCAAGTGCAGCTAATTTTGCTTGTTTCGGACGTATAAATTCCAAAAGAAGTCAAAGTTATTGTTTTACTTTTATTCCAATGAAATATTTACCGATTTAACGCTAACTGCAAATGGTAAAAGAAGGTGAGGTGAGAGAATAGTAAGCAGTTTATTTTGGAAAAAGCAGGGAGGTCGCGAGCTCCTGAAAAGTAGAATTACCCAATAACACAGCTATTCTGTTCGCGGCATTTTTCTTCAGTCAACAAAAAGCACAGCTCACGCACTATCGCGTCCAATTATCTCTGCAGAGTCCCGGCGCACCAGCCCCTTTATCTCGTCCGATTCATGCACTCGCTGCGGCCATTCATCTCCTCCCGCTCCTTTCATTAAACCGTGCGCCAGAGCGTTTTTCCTCCCCCCAAGACAATCGCATCATTTGTTGGCTGTTTATACACCTATAGAGGAAGATCCGAGAGCGAGCGCTCTCTAATATGACGACGATTTGTTACACAGGCAGCTCGCGCAGCAAAACAAAAGCAAGAGCCCGAAAAAAAGCGGCGGCAGATCGTAAAAAAGGAGTATGCAGCGGACGCCGAGAGAGAGCATTGTGCTCGTACTTCGCGCTGAAATACGCTGCGAGATAGCGAGCGCAAAAAGGGAGAGGAAAAGCAGGTTCGCTCGCGCGCAAGCTTGTTGGTTTACATCCGACAAAAGCACGCGTGCGGGCGTCCTATGTGACACTCCACTGTGTCTATATATCTCGCTTGCGCACTGACTTTTTTTACAATTTTTGACTTGAGATGATGCCTTTTATTCGCATTTCTGGTAGCTCGAGTAAGCCATTATTTTAGAGTCTATTTCCATACTGGACTGCGGGGGCATCGTCCCTTTTTGGATGCGAGCCGTGCATTCAGAGAACGTTACGTGACCGTCTGTCCGATCATATCATTGCTCTTTTATTTTCTTATTTTCTTCTCTTTCTTCTTATTTAACTGCATTTTACTTATTTTTATATAACGCAATTGTATATTGTCTTATTTTTTCATAAAAACTTTTTTAATAAATGTACGTGTAAAATTAAATAATAATTTTCGACTATTTTCTTTATATCAGTAGGGCATGAGTTTCAGTGAAAAATTATTTTATGACTTTTATAGTTATTAACATATTAACTAATTATATTAATTATTTTTAGCTTTTATTGAAGTATTAAAATTCTATTTAACGGAAAGAATTTGAAAAAAAAAATCATATTTTATTCCTTTCTCAAAGAGAAAGTTTTGTAATATTAAATTTTAAATTTGGCTAAAATTTTGTAGAAACGCGTGTAAATGAGTTTGAATCTCATTTTTTTTTAGAAAATGTCGGTATAAATATACTAAAATATTTTCATTAATATAGGTATATATAGTTTTTGCATATCGTACTAAAAAAACTAGATAAAAAAGCAATTACATTTTTTGCATTTTTTAAAAACTTTTTTTCATTTATAGCTTATTTTTAAAAACAGAACAAAAGTAATGAGATCATTAAAAAAATGTTATTACGTAAATGTACTATGGATGGATGTGTGTAAAGCGCGCGGGTTTCGAAGGGTTGCGAGCGAAGACGAGGGAGAGCGAAGAAGAGAGAAGACATCAAAGGCTTGAGGTTGATGAGATGATCTTCGGGTTCCTGAGGCGTGAAGCCGAGTGGGAGGAGGCCTTCGGCGTTCGAGTTACGATCCTCGTCGATGCTGCAGTGAGGGTGTAAACCTGCAGTATGGTAGTCAGATGGAGTTGGCGGCTTGGTGCACCGCATGAAAGTCTGGCATTTGAAAATAGCAGACTACACTGCTATCCACTGCTAGCAATCGGCGAGGTAAAGTAAACTACAGCGCCGTGGCGAATCCTGCGTGAAGATTTGTAAACAATTTGACAACACCGCGGGCCGGCCGATCAACGCAAGGAGCGTCGCGAGTCTCGTCACTCTTCCGTCTCGTCTCGCCTGGATTGAACGCCCTTCAAGGCTTAGTAAAGTTTCGGTAAGGAATTCTCGGAGGATTTTCTTGTGTCGCGTTTGAGTTTTATGAGATTGACCGTTAACTTTTTAATTCTTGACCGGGTTTCATAATATCGATTTTATCGAATGATTTTATCATTATTCGACGCGCGGGTTTCGGAAAGACTCCGAGAGTTTTCGGTGGTGCCGTGTGCTTTAAGAATTTGAATTTTCGTGTGTGTGTGTGTATGTGTGTGTGTGTGTGTGTGTGTGTGTGTGTGTGTGTGTGTTTGCATGTGTTGGAGCTTGCTCGGATGCAGAGGGTCCTGGCTGAGCCTTGCCGTCTACAGCATCGTCGTCTTCAACAAGGAAGAAGCTTAGCGAAGCAAAGGTAGGCTAACAGCCGATTTTAAAGTGTTATATTTTGGCTTGGTTTCGCGTGCGCGCCGGTTTGCGTTTCCGTAACGGTTGCAACCCCGCGAACGATTTCCCACCTTCTGAGTGGCTCGCGGAGTGTTTTTCTGTATAATCGCGTATACAAATAAATTATAATGGATGCGTTGGTTCGAGTCTTTTAGTTAAAGTTCTGGTTTAAGTATTTACTAGTTTGCGAGTTGATTTCTGAGAAATTCTTAAAGTTCTGTATTTGCAAGATTTTATTTTGATAATTTGTCAAGCGATTATTTTAGAAATTTATATATTTAGGTTCCGTTTTATCTTTCACTTGTAATTTTAAGAATAAATGATTGGTTGTTTTATTTTTTATTTTATTTTATTTAATTAACCAATAGTTTAAGAAACTCAACATTATACTATCTACCGAAATATTTAATTAAGCTTATTGTTAAATACCTTATTTATAAAATACGTCTCATTTTACGTTCTACTCAATTTTAGGCAGACGTATTAATCAAAAAATTAAGAAATAAAGAAAACTCGCGTTAT